>JBBMEG010000002.1:1585911-1650360 GCA_037832605.1 Cyclanthera cordifolia | reverse complement strand
TCTTATATATATGTTGAAGAACCTCCACCTTACCAATGTGGGACATTTGCCACAAGGTGAGTATCTTCAACAATCTCTAACACAATGCAACACCTATATTTAAGAAGATAGTACCTGCGCTGTATCTTCTATGATCAAACATGACAACAATCTGAGAACCCCTTGACGATGAACATTTGACACTATAAATGGAAGGACAATGGGCACGCCATTAGATGATCGAAACGTTGTTTGACTGGCTTCAGCTTTCTTCACTAGAGAGACAATACAATCCCATGCAACAGTAGTAGTATTCTCCACTTCAAAAATTGGAAACTTCCCAGAGCCACCAGACTCCAACAACTTGGGTGAAGAAAGAATTGTGTCCTTATTGTCCAAATGCTTCTTAAAGCTGCTCGAGCTGGATTTTCTTTCTAGCTGCTGAAAGTTACCACCATGCTGGGAAGGACCCTGAAGAAACCTGTGCTGCTTCAAATCATCCAACAAAACTGCCAGCACACCAACTTCTCGCAATACTTTCTTATACTGATGGTCAAATGACAATAGTTTTACAAAAAAGGAAAGTATGGTGTGCTTTAATTCTGACTTTATTGGCTGCTGCAACAAACAACACAGTGAAAGCAATTCCTGCTCTGGTACACAATTCACAACAGTAACAGCATATTCAAGAATTTTCAAGATTATCTCTTGTAAGGATGAAGGAAAACCATCCATATTCAGGATGAGAAGTGGAACAGTTCGTAACTGCTGGCACAGCTTATAATTCTCTAAATGACTTGAGAATATTTTGAACATCCTATTTAAGACTTCTGCCTGCAATTCTCTGTTATCAGCTTTCAGGAAAATATCTTGCAACATTTGGATAGCTTCTAGATCTTTGACTTTATTATTCCCTTCCTCCCAAAGATCATCAGTGAGCCGATCAGACGAGGATGTTTTGCTTCTGCTATGGTCAGAGCTTTTAGAATGAGTAGATTTAGATCTTTTCCCAGTAGATGAAGACTCAGATTCATGTGTACCAGTTTGAGCTAGATTTACCAGAACATCAAGCAACCTTGATAATGTAGGGGAAAGTTGTAGGGAAAGGACATCTTGTTCTATATCATCTTGCTTGTCTTTATCATTTATACTGGAGGAAACATCTGTGGCTTGAATGTGATCTTTCGGTGTTATAGACGGAAGAGCTTGACTCCTTGGCAACTTAGAAAGAGTCAATGCAAACTGGACAAGGAAATGATAACCATGAGCATTGTGTATATCCTCCCTGAGACTTATTCCATTGGCCTCTGTAAGGTAAAAATGCAACAAAATCAGCATTTGAGAGAATTAAACATGCATAAGCTGTGGTAATAAAATTGCCACGGATCTCGAAATGTTGCTTTAAGAGAGAAATTTAAATTGTTTTGACTTCTGACGTTAATATCACTGATGCATCAACCTCTCAAGGTAGCTTCTAAATTGCTTAAGTTAATGCTCAAAAGACAAATTGCTTACCAGGCCTATAAGACAATCTCACACACTCAAGTAGCAAGTCCACTATCCCCATGGTATATGCAGAGTCGCCACAGTTAGGATTGTAATCCTTCACTGCCATCAAAAGAATTTTCATCTGTACATAGATTCAAAATAATGACTTCACATGCATATGATAAACTAGAAAATTTTAACAAATGGAATGAAGCATAAATAAAAGAAAACTAAAGCTTAAACAAAAATAAAGCTCAACGAGGATTATTTCTTAAGACAGAAAGAAGAATGAACATATTTCACTAACTTGTCAAGAATTTAAATGTGGAAAATGCATACCAAGTGATGTTTGCGTATATATTTGGCAGTGCTTCCACTGTCATTGACAAGAAGAAGATTAAGTATCTGCAAATTTCATAAGAAAGAAGAAAAATTACATCAGATTATGAATTAATATCTAAATAATGAGAAAAATGCATATGAGAAGCCGGACTCCAATAAAAAAGTGCATAATAGTAATGATTTATTCGAAAAACATGTATTGAAATCATTAACATGAACTACATAAAATACGCAAGCGATTAAAAAAATACCTGCATAGCATGTCTATGAAGTTGAATATTGTGCAATGGAACAAGACCTTCCTTATACTGAGAGAAGACTGTCAACGACCCATTTGCAACCATCTGAAAAAGCAACTGAAGGGAATCGTCCTCAATTAAACTCTGAGCAGCAGATAGATGAGTAGCTAGAGCCTTCATGATATGAACAACACTACCCTCGACCTACAGGAGAAACATGATAAAGGTAAGGCTATCAAAATCATAAAACAAAATTTTTTAAAAAAAAACAATAAAATATAATTTTACACATGACCATAACATGGTTATTGACTCAACTCAACCGCAACCCCCAACTATCTTGCACTTTCATTGGGATGATAAAGTACTATCATTTTATCTTTTTTAAATTGAAGTACAATTATTTTTAGCAAGAAATGTAATTTGTCATAGAATAAATGAAAATTGTTTTATTTTTTTTACCCGGGAACTTGGAGCTTACGCTCCTCTAAACCCGGGGCACCACTGACTCGTCTTTAGCCTGCGGCACCGAGATACATCGGAGGAATAGAGACATGAGAGGTGTCTACAAATTAAATGAAAAAGATTATACTCAAAAGATACAAACTCCATAAGGGAGAGAAACAAGAACAATCAAGTCTATAAAGGAAAAATAGTCTCTTTTTCAAAAGAAACACAAACATTTCATTGGTAATGGTGAAATGGTTACAAAAATTTAACCTTAGATTACTATTAAGAAATATTAAAATTTTGGTACCTAATATGCAGCTTGTAATCCATTTGATCCATTTTTCTTGAGTCTATATTTTTCAGAACTTACAATAATGATTCCTGAACTACACAAATTTAGAAATCCTGATCATGATTCCCAAAATACACAAATTTAGATATCCTGATCGACTCTATTCCAAGCTTCTTTTAAGATAAACACCCTCCCTTCAACACTATTTCCACTCTGACTATTTCTCTCATCTCAAACAATCAACATGCCCCTGACCCCTCCCTGTCCTTCCTAATGCTGTCTCAGTCTATCCAATTTCCTTGCAACTCCATACAGATTTGATCGTCCTCTCATAGAACTCATTGAGAATAATAGCAAGGCCAAATAACTTCAGCAATGTAGTCAAAAAGAGTAAAAAAACTCAAAACTCAAACAATTCAACGAAACAGAGGTAAAAAAGATTAATTTTGTGATAGGATAGAAAAGAATGTTTCTTAAGTTAGAATTCCAAAATACCTTCCAAAAAGTGGACCGACTATGGAGACTCTATGCAAGGTTATAGCTCAGAAAGATACAAAATGCAAGGTTAAATTAAATAGTCACTAGAGTTTACTTTTTTCTTGTTCTAATAAAAAAAAGCCGAGAACCTGGCTCAAAACCTTTATAACACTATCATTCACACCAATGGATTTCTTATCCAAAAAAAAAAAGTCTCTAGAGTTTTCCACCGTATTGCAATCTAGGAGGAAAGATATTATAGAAGATATAAATGATGGCACAAATTTGATGATTTGAATCAAAAGAGACTAAAAGCTACATAATCAGTTTTTCCAAATTCTTTTTTATAGAAAATGAAAACATTTTCATTGATCAAATGAAAATTTTACAAGATTTTGGACTAGGGTCTGAACCACTTATATAATAAGATAACACGGTAAATACAAAACTAAAGCCATTAGGAAGTACATCCAATTTCGAGCTCTAAAAAGTAGACTAGCATTTTCAAGGGATTATCTAATTGTCGGCTATTAAACCATCATGGAGTGGCCAAGAGGTCAAGAGAACTTTGGGGTGCTTAAGAGGTAATGGGTTTAATCCATGATGGTCACCTACCTATGAATTAATTCCCTACGTATTTCCTTGTCATCCAAATGTTGTTAGGAGGTATATCTTGTACATTAGTCGAGGTGTGTGCAAGCTGGCCTGGATAGTCACGAATATCAAAAAAACAAAATCCCATCGTCAGCTTCACATAAAAGAGGAAGAAATCGCATGTGGAGGAACCAGCGGATTTAGCACAGAAAGAAGGGAAGGAAGGTGCATCCCAATTCCACACTAGGTGGTGGAGTGTATGGAGAAGATATGCGGCTCATCTAGACTTCGTGTTGCAAGTATTAAAGAAAGAAGCTAAAGTCGATACACTAAGGCCCATAAATTTCCGAGGGAGAGAGCAGAATAATGCTACATTGAGGTCAGTGAACATCTAAAGGGGAGAGTCCTTGTAGAGCAGAGAACCAAATGAAGGGTGAATCATACAAGCTTGGAAGGACATCCATCAGCCAAGAAGAGGGTATAGTGGTAAAAGACTCGCTAAGAAATCAATGCATCGAAATGGAAAACTCGCGTAGTCTTTTGTACGTCGATGAGCAATCAACAAGTCAATCAACCCTGATGTTGAGGAGAGCTAACATGATGCACGCCAATTAAACGATAAACTCATTCCACATAGCAATCCAATTAGATAGAATGGGGTTCCACCTCAAAACCAATTGGCAATGAGGAGAGTAGCCCACATATCATATAAATATGTTGAAGTATTCTCACCTTTCCAATGTGGGACAAATAACCACAAGGTGAGTATCCCAACTTGCCCCTCAAGATGGCGTCGTTTTTGGAAAAAACCATCTTGGATTAGATTCGAATTTTCGGCCTGAAAAATACTCATTTTTTAGGATCATCAAATGTCCACTTAAGTTTTTGCCTGCTTTAGTGTGGTTCTCGAAACTTTTGGGAGATTAATAACTCAAGGATCTGATATCATAATAGATAGTATGGGGTCCCACCTCAAAACCAATTGGCAATAAGGGGAATAGCCCACATATCATATAAATGTGTTGAAGTATCCTCACCTTTCCAATGTGGGACAAATGGCCACAAGGTGAGTATCCCAACATTATCAGAGTAAGAGGTCATGAGTTCTAATCCTTTCCAAGTCGATTCCTCCCCATTTAAAATTAATTCCTGCTGTAAGACATTTCTAAAATTTCTAAGTCCACAAGTGAGGGGAGTGTTAGTTGATATAATTAAATTTACCACAACCTATTAACTTAAGCTTTTAGGTTGATTGGTAGTTTAACATAATTCAACATGGTATCAGAACAAGAGGCCATGAGTCCAAACCCTTGCCAAGTCGTTTTCTCCCCATTTAAAATTAATTCCACCTGTAGAGCAATTCTAAAATTCCTAAGTCCACAAGTGAGGAAAAGGGTTAGTTTATGTATTTAAATTTACCTCAAACTATCAGCTTAAGCATTTAGGTTGATTGGTGATTTAGATAATTCAACAAGCTCTCATGAAGGACCTCGACCGTAAGGTGTAGAAGGACCTCGAGCGATAGGGAGATGGAAACTCAATGGGAAGTGGCGGATGTGCACTTTTTCTCATATGCATAAGCATTCAGCAATTGGTCTATACCAATGTCGAGGGGCAGCTATCGATAACTCACAAAGGTGATAAAAAAGGCTCATAATCACTACCTTAAAAGGGAAAAACAAAATTTTAAAAATAGATCATTAAAATTAAATAAATATTTAAAAAATAAAAGCCAAATTGAAACTGTTCATGAGCAGTTTAACTGAACCAAACTGAACCGATTCAAAAAAAAAGATAGAAAATAAAAATAGGGCAGTGAAAAAACCCCTTCATCTTCGCACGCCGATAACAAAGTCCCAAATCAACATCGTCTTCTCTGAACCGATCCGTCGATACTTCTTCTCAACCACTAATCTCGCAAAAGGAGATTTCTGCTATGGAACTTGAAGATCTGACGACGTCCATGGTCGTTGGTGATCGAGCAAGACTCGACCACTGATCTTGCGACTGCTGTCAAACGAAGCAACTATAGATCCGACGACAAAATTCTGTCGATCCGAGTCTCTGGGGGTCTTGAGTCACTTGGGAAGAGGAAAAGATGAGGCAATGGCTCTTGTAATTGACTGGCAATGAGAGTTTTCTTAGCGCTAAGTGGGAAATGACGATTGGAATAGGGTGTAACGTGGGAAGGTCAACAAGAGAGGTCCTGCGCCGGAGCAGAAGGGGGAGGGGGAGACGATTTTTCATGCAGTGTTAAGAGAGTTTTTAGTGAAAGAGGTTTTGTAAATGTTTCTTATATGCTTCTTACACCAGCTGGTTGAAACTTGCAAGATCCATGCTTACACCATCAGCTTTCTGCTTTTTTTCTCTTTTTTTTTTTTTGAAACGCCTTTTTTTGTACTAAAAAGTTTATGACAAGATTCTTTAACTAAAAATGAGGGGGAAGGTTTTTACCTTACAACATTGATTGAAGTCCAACCCTAAACCCCTACCACGAAATAGTCCTTGGCCTGAGAGGTCCTGAATGAAAAAAATGTGGAAGGTTGTGAAGGAATTTGAGGTCCACTAAAGCCTTGAGTCTGAAGATCATTCACTGAGTCCTTAGAAATTGAAGAAGATGAATTACTGCTTATTTTGATAGGTCCTTTGTAACTCTTTTCATTCAAAAATGAAATGGTTTTGTTTCCTAAAAAATGAGTTACTACTTTTGCAGCAGATTTTATAGAAGTGAGTAACTTACACCCTAGAAGAGGACATGTTAGGAATATGTGCTATCAATTCTTTTAACGTGGAAGAAAGTGCTGACACTTTCCTTTGTACTTCCATCTCTTCCAATAAATAGCTTCTTATCCCAAAAAAGTAATGTTTTTAGATGTCAGAAAGGGAAAATGTTAAACACGACTTTGCAAAAACAAAAAATTTGGAAATGATAAACAGAAGATATACCAACAAAAAAATCAAGGACAGCCCCTGGTAGAGAGCATCTATCCCAAAAGGAGAAAATGTAAATACAACTTCGCAGAATTTTGAACTAACAATTTCTTAAAATTAATAATCACCCAAATGAAATAAAAATGAGAAAAAATAAAAGTTCTAAGATAATGTTCATCTCCTTATACAGAATCACATGGCCAACAAAAAAGAAAAAACCCCTGGTGGTGTATATGAATGTAATTGTTTCAATAAGAAAATTAGAAGTTACCTCAAGCCGGCGTCCTTGTCCATCATGAACATTGTGATCTTCACCTAAATCTGATTTTTCTTCATGAGTAGCAGTCTTATCCCCCTGATTAGCTTCATCAGGATCCAGGAGGGCATTGAGAATATGGATGAGACAGCAGAATATACCCGAATCAAGAAGAGATTGCTTATCAACAGGCTGCAAAAGATTGTCTAAAAAGTAAGATTTCTTAGGAAGCTTCTGCCTAACTTGGTGTTATAAGAATATATAAGAAACACTAAAACAGCCAACAATTTCCGTAGTTCTTCATTTCATGAAAGTAACAGTGTTATGATAAAATAAATATAATTGTGTTATTGTCTACCAAATATCTTTGCCTATGTATGTCTGTTGCTTCACTCCAAATATATTACATAAAGCTTCTTCTTATATCAAAGAAGATGTCAACTTTAAAAACAAACTGAGAAAGAAACACAAATTCAGATAAATAATAAAGGATGAAGTGCTCCACAGGGCAGCAGAACGCTAGTACTAATCACACTAGAATGAATAACAAGTAAGAAAAAAATCCCGTTGACTTTCAAGTATCATATAAAAACAAATAAAATAAAATAAGACACTGAACTCAAACAAAATTTTCCAAAGTTTATGGAAGTTGAAACATACCCCAGATATAAGGACTTCAACAGCAGTTAACAGATTTGCACCTGGACTAATAATATCCTGCAAAGAAGTCAGGACTTAACTTCATTGAATAATAGTCTAATAGGTAATTTGGATGAGACAGCAAATCACTACATAGCAAACCTCGGCAATTTCTGAAAAATACTTGAGTACTTTTACTACATCCAAAGACCTTTTTTTACTGCTGATTTTCAGCTTCTCAATATCTGTAACAAAAGCTCTTCCCACAACAAAAGAGAATATATGTGTTTCAACTAACCTGTAGTACACCAAAAGACACAAAGTGAGTAAAAGAACTCGAATGAAAGAATATTATATGTCATTACAGAATTGTCTAAGCCAGAGACCAACAGCCATCTACTTTCTTATTCCTTTTTTTCTTTTTTTTTTCTTTTTTTTTTTTGACAAGACTACTTTTATTCTTTGACAAGACACTCATTTAAACTCTAAGGGCATGTTTGGAGTGTCGGGCTAGGGTGGGTTACTAGCACGTGGTCCAATGCACCATTTTTTTTCTTTTCTTTTTCTTTTTCATTTCTCTTTTCTAATCAACTATACATATTATATTAATTATCTTCAATTTTTTTATATGAAAAAATAATAAATCAATTGTTATTCCTTTACCTCTCAAAAAACTAACATCACATCAACTTTTATTTCTTCCCAACCCTACACCTCAAACACATACTTACTAACACTTCCCTTCTCTTCCTTTCCTTCCCAGCGTTGCCAAACGCACCCTAAGATAAATCAACTTGCCTTAGAACTCTTTTCAGGAGATGAAAAAAATTGTAATTATTTTTTAGACCATACAACGTAAACATTAGGATACAAATAAAATAACCACATAACAAGGGTTATTCAAATTCAATGTAAATGTAAGATATCTAACGATTTAGGTAGCTAGATGAACCATTAGTAGTTAAATTCTTATAAAAATATAATAAAAGGCATACATTTGGAGTATATTTATGGTGGTTTAGTTTTACTCATAAATTCCAAACATGCTCCAGTACTTGGACGGAAAATTTTCCAAGAAATTCTTCTCTCTTAAAGAGGTGCCAGGGCAGTTTCAATATCACTAATATGGCAGGTAATTAATAAGAGCTATGAGTTCATTATGTCATATGAAAAAATTATCATATAAGACTCTCATTGACAAACATTTAAAAGGATACCAAGGAACATAAGAAGAAGATTTTTCAATCAAAATGACATCGGATTAAAAAATATTCCATCAACTTAGGTAGTCATAAGAGCAGGGTAGAAGTGGTAGCCATACATGGTAACTAATTGAGCTACATTAGCATGTTGCTTCACTAATCTACAAAAAGTATCCACAGTCATATTCAAGGCCGCCTCTTTCTCCTGCATAATTGATGGAAGGATCTGATCAGTGATCTATCGCAATAAACTATCTTGTAGGGTGGGTGCATGTGAGTAGAATTAGGGAGGCAACGAGAAGAAATGGCATAAATTTCCAATTAATAAATACAGTTATCAATCACCTTTTCAGAGCTGGATGACCGAAATTCTTCCCAATAACGCTTGAAGTCCAATTCCAATTCATGTCTGTTTCTGCTTAAAAGTAACAGGTACAATAGATACTTAGATTGTATAATCAAATTCAAGCATGGACAATTGGAAAGATATTAATAGTACCCATAGCCCATATTTCCAATTGATTTTGGGTTTGTTAATTGAAGTGCAAGGGAGAAGATATGCTAAAGGATAACAAAAAAATAAACAAACAAACAGTGGAGTCAGCCAGATAGAAGTCTTCTGAAGTCTAAACATTTGTTTTTGTTTGATTTATATTAAATACAGAAAAGTGGGTTTTGACACATGAATGGAGGGGCATTTCCTTAATTATCAGCAGACAAAAAAACCCTAACAAATGTTATATCCCATATGAAGAGCCAAAAATGTTAAAGATAGTGAGGCATCACGGCAATACCATTAACAGCAACAAGCAGTAGCATTCAAAAATTTCCACAGGATACTGAATTCATAGACTGAAACTTCAACCATTCCCAGACAACAGAAGAAATGAAATGCAATGGAACAAAAGTAGATTTTACACACGACAAACAAATTTCAAATAATGATATCAGAAATCAAATGGCACATTCATCCACCGTTGACGCAAGCAACACAAAAGGCCGAGAACAGAGAAACGGGCAATAAATCAAAGATAGTAGACATTAACACATTGTTTCGATCTAAAACAGACATCTAATTTCAATTCGTCATTTTCATTCAAACCCCATGAAAAACATCAAAATCACCCCCACAACAGAATGGAACCAAATGCGAAGCTTGGACATCCATAAGGAAGATAAAATTTAGAAACAAACATAAAATGGAAGTGGAAATAGACCTTGGAGGTGATGAAGCGGAGCCAGGGCGACGAATCGGGTACGACGCATGATTATCACGGGCTGAGGAAGCGAAAGCGGAAGAAGAAGAAGATGAAGAGGAGGAGCCGGAAGAGGGAGCAGAACCAGCAGAGTGAGACGGAGTAAACCCGACCTTCTCTTTGATGTCCTTAAGCAATGTAACCCATTTCATCGTTTTGCTTTTGGATCCTTGAAACCTGCGAATCCTCCGTTTTCATCCGCTGCTGGGTAAGCTTCCTCACGGACCAGATCGGAACCCTTCTAGGCCAACCTAGAAGGATGTCCTCAAACAACCCCCCAACAGCTTCAAATTCCACAAATTCAAAACCAAAAATCAACCCAGCTCCTCTAAATGCCTCCTCTCCTTCTCCAATCAATCGAATTAACAAAGCAAGATCTAGAAACAAAACAGAAATCTACGTTGATTCCGATTCCCAATGGTTCTTCGATAAAATCCGATGATAATCTTCGTTATTTTTCAATCTTCTTGTTTCCCAGAAATGAAATGACATCCCTTAATTCATCGATGGAAGTAACAGAACGCGGACTTCCGTTAGAGAATGGGCGAAAAACAAAACGAACAAACAGCCACCACTTGAAATCTCTCTTCTTCTTCCCTTTTCTTTTTTTTTTCTTTGTTCTGTGTTTTTTTTTTTTTTTTTTTTTTTGATTTTTGGACGGCCACTCCGCGCCTTGTTTCTCGCTCTAAATCCTTATTTTCTTCTTTGTTCTGTGATTTTCCATTTTCATTTCAATGTCTAACATTTTCTCTCTCTCTCTCTCTATATTGAACTGCGTCAACGTGGAATCCACGTCTACTATTTCGACACGTGGTCGTTCAAGATTTAAGCTCGAGACGTGGGGGCCTCTTTTAGCACTGGGTCCCGATTTCTCTTTCGATCATGGGGGCTTCTGTGGAAATCAAAATTGGAAACCTTGAATTTTAATGTTTTTTATTATATTCTTTTTATTTTTTTCCATTTTTATTCGTAATTGTTATTTAATTGTTTAAATTGAGTTTTTTTTTTTTTTTTTTTTTTTTTTTATAGATTAGTTTAGTTTGAATTTTGTCTTTTGGCAAAAATATATCCCCTTAACGGGACCTTAAAATCTACAATATTATGTCCAAATTTTTTAATCATTTCACGTCATGGCCACTTTCCTTTTTAATTAATAAAATTTGAAATGTTTGTCTAAACATCAAAATCTCTCTGTAATTTCTCTTCGGCTTCTTTTCGACTTTTTTCCGACATGCTATCGAATTTTAAATCAAATTTTATATTAATTTTGGCGAAAATAAATATCATCTCTCTTAAACACAAAATCCACAAAAGTTTTTGCAATCTTTTCTCTCTAAAATATCAACCTCCAAATAAATACTTCACATCCTTGATCGCTCGGTTTCTTATTCTTCCTCCACTTTCTCTCATCTCATCAACCTAAAAATATATAATTGGTTCACCAACATATTTATATAAAATGTGAGCTTTTTTTCATATGTTTTGGTGTATTTATCTTCCTTGCTTTCAATTATGATTAATGTTTTGTTTGTCTTTTAATTTTGATTGTATTTTTTTTATCATAGTTTTTCATTGCAGCAAATGTTGTTTCTTTGTTATTTAATAAAATATTCAAAATGATGTATAAAAATATAAGTATTATATGATTATTGTGAAAGCTAAAAAATACTTCGAATTAAATTATAAGTATTTCGCTTTCATAGCTATATTTAGCTTATTTTATAAGCATGATATTTCAAATGTAGAAATTATTTTCATGATAATCAATCAAATAGATTGTTTTGTAGGTAAAATATTTTAGTTTTAATATATATAACATTGAATTTAAGCTGTCAACAATCACGAAAATATATTCTTACCAATTTTAATACTTTTGTTGATAATTTTTGTCATCGGTGAGATAGGTACCTTTGTAATTGTGTATCTTTATAAATTAGTTGTCTTATGATTTTATAATTACGTATTTAATATAAGCTCATGTTGGAAAATTATGAGGAAAGAAAGTAATATTTATTATGTATATACACACATATACTCACACAGCATATTCTCTTAATCTAAGATTATGAGGCTATTTTTAACTTTTTAAAAAATTTGCCATAACTTTTTATTTTATATTTTAATTATAACACTTTGTTTATAATTATTTAATTCACAGTAGAATTTTGTGCATTAATTTTTCGTATTTTAATTTGTGATTCACTATTTTTTTGATTACACGAAAGTTACGTATGACACTCATAGAAATCTATAAAATTATATTTAAAAAGTGAGACTCGAACTCCAATGCTTTCTATTTCGATATATTATTAACAACAAAATTTTTTTTTCTCAAAGACTGATATTGACATCATGTAAAAATGTTGCATTTTTATGTTGTACAAATGCAAGAATCATATATTTCGATACACGAATTAAGACGTCATTTCTTTTTTCTCTCCTGATGATATTACAATTTAAACAACGAAGTGTGTGTTTTAACCTATTGTCAAATAAAATTAAGAATTTAACTAGCTTGTAGGTCATGCTCAAATATTTCAACATGTGAATGTAAATGTTGACATTTTGTTGTTGCTTAAAAATACACACTATTATTTCATATGCTAAATTCATTCTTGAATAACCAAGTTTGTCAAATGGTTATAATTGCTGAATAAAAGAAGAAATGTGAGAATAAATTAATAATTGATGAATAGACAGCTAAGCAGATCAAATTGTAAAAAAACATAAATTATTTTTCTTCCCATCTTTTCAAACTATTGTATATATATAAATACTTACCTATATTTGAATGTCGTTTTTTGTCCAACTTATGACTTGAACTATGAACTCTTGAAATGAATAAAATATTGTTTACCAACAGATCTATTTAACTTATTTATTTATAAATTGTGTATATTTTGTTTATGTGTATTTACTTTACCCATAATATTTACCTATGTCATAAATATCGATTTGATATTTTTTATTATTGTTTGTTTAATCGATTATTTTACTTTATTTGATAATAAAAAAATTATGGGTCCGTTTGGGGCGCCGGGTTGGGCCGGAAAGGGTTCCCAACCCGACGTTCTCTTTATTTTATTTTATGATTCTTTAATTTTTTTTTTTCTTTTTTATTGTGTTTAATTTTTTTTCTTTTTTCTTTTTATTATTTTATTTCCTTTTTCATTCAATTTTTTTTTCTTTTTTAACTCTTAAATATTTAACTCTAATTATAAAAATAAATGGTTCAACTTAGGACTATTGTCATAAATATATATTTGATCTTTTTGATTATTGTTTGTTTAATCAATTATTTTACTTAATTTGATAATAATAATAAAAAAATGTATTTAATAAAATGATAAATAAAACTTTGAAATGTTGATTTTTTAAAAAAATAACTTGAAAATATTAATGAAATATTCAATTAAAAATATTATTTATTAATTATTTTACTTTTTATAAAAAAACAATCTATTTTATTTTTTAATTTTTTTTATAAAAAAAATATCATCAATCACATCAGTCTACTCTTATCTCACCCCAACCCACCACACCAAACATCATTTTTCTAACGCTTCCCACCCCAGCCCATCCCTTCAAACTCCATTTTAATAACACTCCTCATTTCATCCCATCTCATCTCATCCCTTCCCATCCATCCAAACGGGCCCTAATATATATATATATATAATATATAATATGACGACAATTTGCGGATTACAAGAGATCATACGTGGTCGCAGATTAGGTAAAATTCGAGTCCGACGTGGGACCTAACTTTAAGGTAAATGCAAGCACAAGAATTGTATTGTTGTTTCAAATCTTAAAATTAGATTTTTTTTTTATAATCTAAAAAAAAAAGAATTAATATTTTGATCGGTATTTCAATGCTTAACTTCATTAAAAAAAACATATATATACATACACACACATATAACAATAAATAGATACCACATTGAGATTGAAACATACAGACACACACATATATAACAATAAATAGAGACCACATTCAAATTAAAAGAGATCGAAACATACGGAAGTATAATCAATAAATGATTAAAATAATATATTATGCACAAAATACAAGAAAAAAAATTTGAAGTGGTTGATTTCTTAGCTAAGCATGGTTTAAGCTCTGCTGCTTCTACTGTTTAATTTTCGAATTTATTGGTGTTGTGGACCTTGATTTCGTATGGTGCAGGGGATCCTCCCCCTCTTTTCGCTTGGTTGATTGCTCGGGAGTGGGAGTGTGTGTGCTCTGAAATTGGTTGTTGCTCTCTAAATATATTATTAAAAAAAAAAAATCAGTAAACTCCCTTTAACTTCAATTCCTTTATATCGCCTATGACTCCTGATCAAAATGTTTAGATTTGATTATATTTTTATATGCGATTTTGTTGGTTCCACGTTAGAAAGTGGAGAGTCCTTCAAACATTTATATAAAGATATGCGTAGTTACTCCACTTATTGCATATTGATTTTGAGATGAATGTCCATACTTTTTAATATTTTACCCAAATCCATAAAGACCAAACAAATATTCTATCTTAATTCAAAATTAGTAAACTCAAACAAGACAACATCGATCTCGAGGGTGGTGATGCCCACACTATTATATTCATCATAAAGACAAAGTGCATATAATAATTTGATGTTAGAATGTCTTTTTATTTTATTTTTTAAAATTACATAAAATAAAAACAAAATATGATGAAATAAACCATTTTAGTACGTAGAAATAGTATGTAGTTATAGGAGAGATCACGTAAAGTAATCACATGGCATAATTCAAATTTTGATCTGAATCACTTCAGCCTTCACAATCTACACGATCCAATTCTATATTAGGATAAAAACATAGCAAAAATTTCATATATAAATAAAACAGACAGATTTAAAAAAAAAAAAAAAAAAAAAGTCAACAATTCTACAAAATTTTCCAAATTTTGGGTGATTAAGAAAATGAGAGGGAGAAAAAATCAAAGCAAGAGAAATTGATAGATTGAATTGACAACACCAATTGTAAAAAATAATAATAATAAGCATTAGGTCAATTTGCAACATAAATTGGGTTTGGTTAAGGCCACTTGGAAAATAAAAAAGTGAAAAAAAAAAATGAAGGGAAAAAAAATGATGGAAGTCAGACACGCGAGAAGAGAACGAGTCGTTTAAGCAACGCTAAATCCCACCGCCGCCGCCGGAGTCAAAACTTCATAACGTCCTTTTTTTATATAATTTACCTAATGAATTTTTAATAAGTTTAATTTATTATTTGGGGATAATCTCGTCCTACGTATGTAAATTATTAATTAATTGAATCGTGTATAATATTATTAAAACATTTTTTTTTTACACTTGAAAATTTACATGCAAAATTTATATAATACAAATGAAAATTTAGATCTTATACCTTATTATTTTTAAATATTTTGTGAAATAAGTTTGCCCCCTTTTTTTTTTTTTGTAGACTCTAATATCGAGTTATTTAACTTATTATAATGGTCAATTTTATGTTTATTGAATACAATATTATGTCTTCAAAGAGTTGCACAGTTTGTTGAAAATTTGGGTTATTCTTTCAAAATTGGTTCGAAACTTTGTCTCTTGATCATTGGCTTCGTGGATTTAAGCTAGTATCCTACCGGCGCTATTCTTTTTTCCTTCCCATTTTTTTACCAAAAAAACAATGACAAAGGTTGAGTTTTCTAATGATGTGTATGTGTAAACACAAACACTGGCACATTAGAAAGAGTCCAACTTCAACCTTAATACAATAATAAACCACAAGTCCTTCGATTCATTCCACCCACCACGAAAATTAATTATTATGACTCATTGCCAAAAGTCATATATTTATTTATGATTATTAATTATTAATTCACGTGGTTACATTTTTCATGAAAAAAAAAAAATAATAATAATTGTTTGTAAAAACCGTCATTTTTTTTTCTTTTAGACAAAAAAAAAAAAAAAAAAAAAGCAGCTTTGTTTCTTTTTTCCCAATTTCAAGCTTTCTCTTTTTTTTTCATTTTTTTTTTTTTATAAGAAAACATTTGAACGGTTTGCCAAATTTCAAAAACAACAATATAAAAGTTATACTATTTTTTATAAGTGTGTGAGCTTTAATTCTTGAAAGCTTAAAGCCTATAATTCATACGTTTTTAACCCATAAGTTATATTACTTTATCTACTTTTTGTCTATGTTTTCAAAGGTTATATCATGTTAGATGATCTAATTATTTTATATCGAAAAGTTGAAAATCCTCTAAATATTTTAAAGATAAAATAAACTTATTTCTCTAATGACTCGTGATTGTGGTGTTGCACCAAATAATGAAACTAACATATCACCAACCTTTCGATTATAAATTTAACCATTATTTTGCTAGTAGCATTGAAGAACGTAGTGTTCTCTCTTGTTATTAGTTAAAAATAGTGTTCCTTAATACTATTACTTAAAAAATAATTATACCTATGTTTAGCGTGGTTTGAATATTTGAAACTATAGTTTCACATGTGGAGTTGATTATTGTGCTCTGAGAGATGGAATAAGAAATATTAATTGTATAATGCCTACCTACTCATTTTTTGATGTTTTATTTTATAACATACATTTCTATGCACATTAAAAGGGGAAAAAACTATATATAATATATATATACACATATATATTATATAAAAGAATTTGTATTTATCATATATTTACTCTAGAAATCAAAATATATTGTGGAGTGGTTGATGTTTCTATAACCGGAATTGCTCGGAGATAGTCACCTTGTGACATTTGTCCTATATTAAAATGATTAAATTTTTTTAACACATTTATATGATAGATGTGCTACTTCCCTTATTGCCACTAATATGGTATCAAAGCTCCATGTGGATCATTAATTAATTCTTATATGATCATATGAGTAATGGTCTCCTTAGTGCTCCCTATCGAATAGAGTTTAAATAAAAACATCAATATGAATGTGCATTATGATAACGATGACAATTCTACTAAAATCTCCGTATTGATATGATATTATCCAATTTTGATATATACTCTCATGACTTTATCTTTAGTTTCTCTTTTCTGATACTTTTGTTTACATTCCAAAATATTACTCTATCTTTTAATGAATTAATTGGGTCTTTTAATTTAGAGTAGTAAACCAATTAGAGTGTGCTCTTGAGCTTGTTGGTGATCCCCATTTACCAGCATTATTGAAATATATATATATATATATATATATATATATATATATATTTATTTATTTATTTATTTATACATATATATATATATATATACACACACATGCACATGGAAATTCAAGAATTAAAATAACCGAGTACAAAATCAAAGCAGTCTAAAGTTGAGATATTTTTATAAATTATAACAAAAAGGTAGGTAGTATTCTAAAAGTATATAAAGATAAGTAGATTAATCGCTAAGCAAATATATATTCAAGCAATCAAGGAAAATGGAAAGTTTCATTTAATTTATAAACTTAAATGCTAAGAAAAATTTAACCATTTTCGATTACATCAAATACCTCATTAATCCAAACTTTAAAAAGTTGCTGCAATTTAACTTAATCGTGATAATATTATATATTTTTAGTCCAAGACAACATGTGGAATAATCAAATCATCTATTTTCTAATATCTACTTGTCACACAGTTTTAGCAAAATATAGTTTTAAAGTATATTCATATGGATGATTTTAGTTCGATTTTTATTGATTTTGTATAAAACTGACTACCGAAGATAAAATTTCAATAATTTGGTCTAAATTGATGTTTTGTAAATGACAAGATTATTGATGGTTTGATTTTTTATTCATTTCCGATTTTGATTAAAAATTGATTTTTTTTTTTTTTTTTTGTCTCATTTTCAATTTGATTTTTTAATTTCATTCTACATATTTTTAATTTTGCTTACCAAAACCCAACATTTTTTCATTACAATATTTACAAAGTTTTTTACTTTTTATTACGAATAAAAAAAATCCATCAAACAAAATACCATAATATTTCTATTTAGTATTTATAAATTCAATTCCATTTTTTGTTTCTAATTCTTACATCAATAATCAAAATCGAATCATTATTCTAAAAAATCGACAGTTACATCAGTTTGATTCGATTTGATTTCTTTTATTTTTAGTTTCACTTTTGATATTGAATTTTTTTCCCCGTATACGTATTTTGGCAACAAAAAATGACCCATCTACTGGTTAAGAAGTACATTTATCTTAGTTTATTTATAATATCGCCACTATTAAGTTGAATTACAATGGTGGGGAATTGAACCATCAAAAAAAACAATAAAATCTAATTAGTGGTGTCCAAACAACTATGTTCAAATTGATTTAATTCAAACTTAAAGAATATAATAAACATAATTACAAATGTATACGTGTGATTATAACAATTATGGCACAAAATGTTGCTTGATAGTAGGCTGATTATTTATAAAGGAAAAAAGGGGTTGAAAAACAGGGTAAAATTAAAAATTAAAAAAAGAAAAAGAAAAATATAAAAGAGTTTGGAGGGAGAGAGAGCCCAGTGTGTCTAAGAAGCAAGAAGCAGGAAGCGCGTGAAAATGGGTCCCAACGAAATTTGATTACAGCACCCAGATGCGAATGAATTGTAAAAATAGGTGTGACTTTCCACTTTTCCAATTTTGTTGTTGTCTTAATTTAATTTTCGTTTTTTCATATTTGTTATTGTTTTTTGTTGCAATATTTCTGGCAAACAAAGTCTAACATTATTGAGTTAGGAAAAAGAGCTTAGGTATATATGGGAGAGACAATTTCTCAAATGATACGAAACATTTTGAGTGATGACCAAATGTCTGGTAGATGTTCGTTGTCCCTAACAAGTTGTATCATAACTAAGCTTTTCTTAGCACAATGTGAGTGAAGAACTCCCGATCTAGAACAAAGAGAATCAGCGTACTTTGATTTTTTTTTTTTTTTTTTAGGTTACAATATCAAGGGTGAAAGTTTTAAACTACATACCAAACAGATGTTGGTATATCCTTAATGTCAGCTGAGCTATGTTCGCTTTAACTTATGAAATTTTATTGACAAACATATTATTGTAAAAGTCCACAAAATTACTAAACAAGAAATATATATATATATATATATATATTTTTTTTTTTTTTTTTTTTGAAGAAAATATATTTATACTTAAATATAGTGATATTGGAAAAGTGAGTAGACAATAATAGTTTAATATTATCAATATATTCAACGACTAATAAATCACAAGTTCAAGAATTTTTTTTTAGTGATATTGAGATATTAAGATGGTGTTATTTTCATGTCAAATATGATCTCTAATAAAATAGTCGGGTCATTAGGTCAATCTATGTGAACAAAATGTTCTTTGTTCACCTTATCCTGCTGGCTTGGACGAGTACATTTCACTAATTTAAATCACTTAAACTAAAGCTCTGATATCTGTAATACTGCACTTTTTACTCGTCACACTAAAAATCTCATGGATTATTGTGATTATAAAATCTAAATGTTCAATTATTACTTTAATGTTATTATAAATAGTGACTGTACTTTTATTTTAAATTTTACTGTGGATATCGGCTAATACGTTTATGCATAATTTTAAAAGGTATAAAGTGTTCTTTTATGATTATTTATTTTTTTTTGAAAGATTAAATTTCATTAAAATCATAAAAATCCATTACCAAAGTCGGATTGCTCTAACAACACTAAAGCAAGTACGAGGAAGTCTCTCCCGCCAACCTACATCCATCTGACCATAAGCCACAATAGAGTCTAACAAACATACTGAAAAAGAGCTATGCACCACCACAAATTTAGCCAGCAGGTCAGCTACAATACAAGCTTACAAAAAGAAAACAGAATCCTCTCAAACCTAAGTTAAAAGATTATGAATCGAGTATTCAAATTTACAGTCTTAAGTGGTTGCACTAATAAAATAATGGTTTGATTGAAAAAAATATTAATAAATATAAATAATTAAATTGAACTTTTGAATAAACTATGGTTGATTTTTAAACACGCGACTTTATGATGATATAATGTGTTTAGTCTGGATAACTATACAACATTATGCTTAACGTCTCAAATTTGATGTCGCGACAAGAATTCAAAATTTGAAATTAATTTTGATATGTTTAGTTTTTGAATATTCCACGAGATGACTTCTCCAATCACCATTTTATAAAAAAAAATTAAAAAAAAAACATCTAAATCACATCACTTTTAAACGTTATTTATATACAAAATAAAGTCTACGCTAAAATTAAATTGTATTTTTTTTTTTATACACAAAATTAAATTGTATCATATATTATGATATATTTCTTTTTCACTCACCTACAAATACTAATAGTCGAACTTAATTAGACTGATTGAGATCTAATAACCAAATACATGGATTGTAATTTAAAGCTGAAAATATAATTATTTCCTTTCATAATCGATTCTATTGACAAAAGTATTAGATGGAATATTAATTTTTCACGTATGACAATTTCATTTAATAAATCAGCCTATAACTAGAGTTTTCCTTTTAAGAAAAAACTTACCACAAATCTATAAAATAATTATAAAGGCAGCTACTTAACAAAAAAAAAAAAAATAAAAAAAAAAAAAAAATATATATATATATATATATATAATTAGTGTATTAATAAGTATTATTACGTATTTTTGTAATATAACATTAATGAGTATACATACAAATATTTTAAAATTTGATTATATTAATTAATAATTATTTTGTGAAAATAGCACACTCGCCCTATTTTCCCAGCAAAAAAAAGTACTTGAATCAATTATGTACCCGATATATTATTTAAGTTACAATATCTTGATACAAAAAGAAAATTTTAAAATTAAAATTCTCGACCATCAACATCATGCATTAACCAACGTCACACTTGAATCAATAAAAAAAAAACATCACAACAAAACAACTACCATAATGAATGTTCATATCGAATATTTAAAAATAATATTTACAAGTTTTAATTTGGTGCGGTTGATTAAATTTTTGAGTATTGAAGATATGTTCCATTCTTGATATTAATTTGTAGTCAAATTTTTTTTTGATGATTATCGTAGTATAGTGTGATTATTTATTCTAAAAAAAATATCTCATAACAAAGCATCATTCTAAATATTGTTAATATCTCAATTCAAACATTTCATAAAAAAAAATTGTATATAAATAATTTATTTTTTGAATAAAAAAATATCAAGGTACAAACTGTAGTTTATTGTTTAGCATTTGTCGTTACATATATGTTGATAACTCGTGTTGACTTGCACATTTCAAAGCTATCCCGACAAGATATGAACTAAAAAAGTTTTATTTTATTTTATTTTAATAATAACACTTAAAAAATAATAAAAAAAATGATAAGCCCGTTGAGGTTGATTTGAGATATTTGTATCCAAGCACCTATCATTTTAATTTTGCTAAGATATAAAATGGAAAAATAAAGCTAAGTATCCGAATGAAATTTTGATTTAGTTAATCATCATGACCAGTAATTATGGAGGTATAGAGCACGATCACCATTTATTTAATAATTGTTTTTTTTTTAGTTTCCTTTCACGAATATCATTCAAAATTCAATTTGTTTCATCGTGAATATAAAGATTTTTTTTTATTCAACCACACTAAAAAATTTAAGTGAGTCTAGTTAAAAGTTAAAAAACTCGTGATTTTTATGAATCGAATCAGTACAAATAGTGTATGTATAATATTTAATTAATGCATACAAAATTTTCAAATAATATCACAAATAATCTTTGAACAATATTGTAAAGGTTAATCACGAAGTGAAATGAAAGATTAAAATAGGTCATAAATTATATTTATAAAAATATGTTATAATTAAGAACATGGAAATTCCATTATAATACGACAAAAAATGAAATGAAGAATGAAAAATAAGTGGACAAATTACAATCGAGTAGAGCATAGCTTTTAGACAGGTAAATTATGAACTCGTGGCTTTGTTTGCAGCGCTGAAAAAAAAAAAAAAACATAAGTTCAGAAAATATACATATTATTACGCGTGTAAGGCGTCATATATATCACGCTATTCAACGCAATATTGTATGTAACTATGTACGTATGTGTATATTACCTTTTTTTTCTTTTTTTTTTTTCGAAACAGCATATTACCCTTTTTTTTAGTTCGACTATTATCGAGAAAATCGTAAATATAAACATTTCGTTTATGGGCTACCTTTTGTTTGGGCCAATATACGAAAGAGCCTGCGTCTGCAAAAATATACGGTTGCCAACACAATTGTATATTTAAATATGATTGATGTTTTATTGTTTGGTATTATTTCAGTTCAATATCAGTTTTATCAATTTAATCCTACAAATCAAGGTTTTTACTCTCTCTCTCCCATTCGTACTAAAAAACAAAAACCATATATTCAGAAAATATGGGTAAATATATGTTTTTTTTGAGGAACTTGATTATATTATATTATATATTTTATTTTATTTTTGAGATTGGAGGAACTCGATTTAATTAAAAAAATAACACGATTTTGAAGATTTGACATCAAATCCTATAACTCTTGTGATTTAATTCGGTGGCTATATTATTTGAAAACCACATTAACCATTGATTTATATTTTTAAAAGTTGAGATTCAATCAAATATAAATATTTCTAAAACGAGAATAATTGTGTTAAGGTAGTCAAATTCAGTAATGTTTTACAAGTATAAATATATTATGTCGGAATAGTCATACACGAAATATGAACAAAGTACAATCTCCAACAATTTGTCATATCGATGTAATCAAATTGATATAAATATTAAATATCAACTTATCCAATAAAAAAATAACAGATATGGTTCATACGAGATCTCAACTATATAACATAACAATCAATATCAAATTAACCCAAACTAATTTTAGATGTATGAGACTCGAATTAGTCTACACTAATGTTACTGAGCTGCGTGTTAGTCGTATGTAGAATATGCTCTGACAACTCACGTATTGACAAACCATGACGTGACCAAGGAGGAGGACGGTACATCATCGATTACACCAAGAATAGTGTTCAATAATGTCAGCTGAATGCATCAAAAAGCAAAGTCACGATGGTGTCAAGGCTTAGTAGGAGCATGATGGTGCCCTGAGCCGTCGCGACGATATAAATGCTAAAGATGGAGTTCTGATAAGAGGCTCTGGAGTTAAGTCCGTATGAAGCTAAGACGTAAGCTCGCCAAGTCTAGTGTCAATCAGACATTAAATAGACGGTACACGCAAGTGTATGATTCCTTACTAAAAATACATGCATTGGTGCAAGACTGAAAAATGGTCCAAAATGTACTATAGGAAGGCATGCTGTCAACTCTCCACCACCCCTGGGTCCTGTGGCCTAAGTGAGCTACCCCATGGCACATGCGTGCGACGTGGTGTACGCGAGCACTCGCAAAACGAGTGTCTTGGGCGGCTTCCTTCGGAAATGAAAATATGGTAATAGTGTCGAACGACACGAGGTGTGCCGACTGAGACATATATTGAGTGGTGATCCACCCTCTCGTAGTTGGATTCTCGTGAGCTGAATGGATACTTGTGCGTACAAACATGACCAAGATAATTTCGCTGCGTATTCGATGAAGCACAGTCAAGATCTGGTGAACCTCGCTTGCCCATCAGAGTACGAGGCACTCTAAGGCTGGCCACTGCACCCTTGCCCATCGAACGGAGGTTTCCACATATATCAAGAGGCGGCTCGCCATCTCACTTTGGAGTCACGTGGGCCGAATGAATGCATGTGTAAGCATATAAGCATGACCAAGAGAATTTTGTTGCCTATTCGATGGAGCATAGTTGAAGCTTAGAAAATCTAGCTTAACGACCCGACGAGTATTGCGAAAAATCTTAAACGTCAATAAAAAAAAATATTGCGAAAAAATACAAAAATTGATATTCAGTCCAATATTGTTGAGTGATTTTATTTTTATTTTATTATTATTATTATTATTATTTTAATTTTATTTTAGAATTTATAGCAAGGCCATCGTAAAACTTATGGACGAATATAATAACTCAAAGGAAGTGCTATTTTGAGCCCCGTTTTTGCAATTCCTGAATAAAAACAGCATCGCCGTCGCATTCGTTCTCATCTCCCCCTCTTAACAACAGTCGAGCTTCAAATCCACATTAATTCTCGATCAATGGACGAAAATCTGCTAATTAAACGCTTCGAAGTTCCTCCATCGGCCCTGGACTTCGATTCTCTCATTGAATCTCGCAACATTCCGGCTGTAATCTTCTTAATAGTTTCTCTACTTTTCATTCTTCCGCAACTGGATTTCATTAGCTTCTGTCTCTTATGTTCTATGGCTCTAAAGGTTCTTGTAGGGTGCGTTAAGGACTGGAGAGCCTTATCGGAGTGGAATCCGTACAACGGCGGCCTCGACAATCTGCAGGTTGTATGTGAACATCTGTTATCTTCTTAGTTAGCTTAACTCATAAGCTATCTCCATGGCGATTCGTCAAGTTGCTTTGTTTATTACTAATCGAGCTTATATTTTCTAGCTTTTGTTGCTATGAACTTGAGGTTTGAGCTGGTGATTAAAATGTGTGTTGTAAATTGAACATCAGGAATGCGCAGGTTCATGCATTGTGGAAGCCATGCTCACTAGAACGGCTCCAGTTTTTTATGGTGACATTAGAAGCCATGAGAGAGTATAATCTCTACCAGGATTCTTAAATATTTAATTTTAGAGTTCAAGTTTAAGGATCTCTTGCTTTGATTCTGATGAATGCATTCATCTTTCGTAGGTTCCGCTACCATTTTCTACTTTTATTCAATTTTGCAAGCGGCAGCTGCAAGAAAGAAGCGAAGAATATGTTGTTTCCACCGAATCAAATTATAACAGGACGACCTGTCCTGATATAGAGAAAGTCTGTTTGTCTTTCGAAGATGATCCTAAAAAAATATACTTAGCACAGGTTGAAGAACTTTGGTACAAGAAATAGATATACTAATCAATTCTGCTACTTATCTTCTGACTTCTGAGCTTTAGTATCTGGTCGTGTCTAATTCAGGTGCCAATTTTGGATATCATAAATGAAGAAAGGGCTCAGTTGGAACCTTTGAGAAAAGATATTCAAACAGTTTGTATATCTCTCTTCATTAAGCTACATTTTTTTCTAAGTCCATTTTTACATTGCTTAATTTTCTAATATCATTTGGTTGATGTGAAGCCTGTATTTCTGGAGAAAAAGAAGTTAGCCTCTGTAAACCTTTGGATGAACAGTGCTCAGTCCAGGTCTAGTACTCACTATGACCCGCACCACAATGTTCTATGCATAGTTTCTGGCAGCAAAAAAGGTTAGTACTGATCCTTATTCCAATTGCTCATGTTTCTCGTTGCACTTTATACTTTTGGTGCTTTCCTCTGTTTATTCAATGTGACTTCTTATGTTACTTCTTTTTCGCGTTCCGTCAACGTCAATATCAATGACAAAAAACCCATAGATTATAGCTTGTCGATGTGTCAATCTGCTAGTATACCAGTTATCATGTTTTGGTTGAAGGTTTCTTTCTTGTCTGTGTGTGAGTGTTTTTTTTTAAAAGATTTGAGAGTGTTCGGACAAACAGACGGACACCTCAACCAATCTATCTGAACGATTGTATGATTCTACTACATTTGGTTGCCAAAGTAACTCGATATTTAATTGTAGGTAGTGACTGCCATGATTTGAAAACATTCCTTTTTTTTTATTATTATTTATTCAACCATCATTGACCACTAGGGAAACCTATGTTCATTGTTTTTTCTAAATCTAGTTGGTCTCCACTTTGGGTTAGCCATTATAATTTTATTCTTTAAGTTCTTTTTTTTGGCAGGAAAATGAAAACAATTTTACTTATTTGTGAAAGTGTTACTTAGGAAGCAAGGGATTTTTTTCGAGATGCTTTCTTCTCTCCTCCATCAACATCCCTCTTCCTTCCTGAATGGCTACAAATTACAATCCATAGGCTTTCCTTTCTCCTTCAAGATGAAAATAATATCCTTTGCCTTTCCAACTGATCTACGCATTCACAGTTGCTTTTGTTTCACAGAATCATCCAATGGAGAGAGTTTTCTCTTGCCCTTGAAAAAATCCTCTTGTCATTGGCTCCAAGAGTGTTTCACTCGTTTATGTGAACATGAGCTTCCCTTTAATGATAAGTTCTTCATTGAAACCAACGATAATGAAACGAAAATATGGATAAAAAAGCTGTTTAGCAAGAGAAAACATTGCGATAGAATAGCAAATATAGATGGAAATGGGTAAAACAAAATTTTTGTACCTATTGGAGAAGGTAAAAAGGGACGATTGGATTTCCTCCGCACTCTCGATGTTTTCTTTCGATCCCCACTAGAGAAGTCTTAAAAAAAGCAAGCCATTGACCCTGCCCCTCACTTTGGGGAAACACCTTTTCATCACAAAAAGATGCTCTATGCTTGAAATAGGGGAACAATGAAGTCACAAGTGGAATTGTAATTGCTCTCTCCTTTCTTCTTCAACATCCTCTTCTTCTATCATCATTCATAGAAAGTGCTTCCATGATTCATGGAGATTGATTGAGTTGGCTCTAAGAAAGGATTCCTTTTATCTCCCTTCCAACCTGACAAGGCCCTACTTTTTTTGTTCTCGATACAAATTAAGCAACTACCATGACCAATATCAATGATTAGTACATGGTTGGGAAGCTTTGGGTGATTTTCAACCCCCTTTCCCTTGAACTCTTCAGAGCCCCGACCTTTGTTCCTAGTTAGGGGGGTTGGATTAAAGTTAGGGACTTGCCTTTGGATAGATGGAACATGAGTTCTTTCAACACTATGAGGGATGCTTGCAGTGGTTTTATCAAGGTACCTCTTAGTTACATTAATAAGAGAGAGCTGATGGTTTCACACATTATGGTGAAATCCAACCATTTGGTTTTATCCCAGAAGGTGTTACTTAGATCGATCATATTAATTTCATTAATTTATTTTTGTCTTTGCATTGCTCAGAATCCATCTCGGGAATCTAGAACTTAGAGGCGTGTTAGTTTTAAAAAAAAAAAAAAAAAAAAAAAATTTTGTCATAAAAAACAAAAAAACATTTCCATTCATAAAAGGAAAGTGTTACAAGGGAGGAGAGAGTCAAGTTCTTAGTCTTGGAAAAAAAATACAAGTCAAAACTCCTAAGAAGTTACACCTAACTTATGATCATAAGAGGGGAGGGATATAAAATTGAGAGATTATCTCATGAAGTAGCTACAAGCCTACACATCTTGAAGATGAGTTCATATGCCAGGAATCTCCAACAGATCTTATTAGAGGGAAGTGGGGGACATCAAGACTCATCCCAATCAACGCCAAATGGTGAAGTGAGTGGAGAAGTTTCACAGTCCATCGCCAATGAAATTGATGATAGATGGACGCACGTTCTGCTTCAGAAAGAAGACTATCTTGTTCACCTTTTAAAAGAGGGTTTAGGGAAGAAAGTCACTAGAAAAGTAGCAACAGAGTGACAAACTTGCATGGTATTCCCACACTCAAGCTGATTCTCGTGTTCGACACTCAGAGGTGTGTTAGTCAATCAATTTGGGTTTAAGTTAGGCGATTCCAATGATTGAACGCAAGGTTACAAGATCCAAAACAAGGAGAAAGCTTTGCCACCAACATAGAGGCACACAAGAGACACTGGCGCCCGTGATTTGCTGAGTAGGGTAGCGGCCGTGCCTATCAAAGTTGGAAGCTCCTGAAGCTATATCATAGGAATTAGCATTGTTGTTATTGAGTTCTCAAATTCTAGAGCTTCTCAAGTCTCTAGAGATTGTTTTTATAAGCCTTGCATTATCTTTTTGCATTGTGTCTTTATATGTTTATGATGTTGGTCCTAGATTGCCGTTCTTTTAGTCTAATTTTGCCTTCATTTTGTTTTAGCACTTGATCATTGTATTTTATCGCAACTTTTAGCTTTCATTTTGTACTCTTCTTAGAGGTTTTTTCTCTGATTTTTCACCCCAGTATCTAAAACTATTGCTTCTTTCATTTTCTTAATGAAAAGCTTGTTTCTTGTTAGAAAAAAAAAAAGAAACAATAGAACCAAAGATAGGATAGAAAACATGGTGGTGGCCATTAATCAAGGGATGATACATTTATAAATGATAATAGAAGAAATATTCGATAAATCAAACAAAAAACGATGATGTTGATGATGTTTAAGATGTCTTTTTTTATTGAAATAATAATAATTTATTATTTATTAATTCTGATTTAATTTTAGTATTAATTTAATTGTGGAATCGTGTGATTGTGCAATAGTGCGATAAATTTTAAGGCCAGCCTAGTAGTGCTACACTGTTAAGGGTAGTGGCGTCGTGCGGTAGTGATTCTGTTTAGTGGATTACTGCGATTTCTTTTTTAGGCCATTAATGTAGTGCGCTTTATTTTAGATTTGTAATTGGCTATAAATATTGATGGAAAGAAGAATAAAATCACTGAGAGTGTGTTCTGCCATTAATTTCCTCTACATATTTTCACTCCCAAATACAACATTTCATTCTTTTGTGTTAATTAATTTTTCCTACATTTTTGATGAGGAAAGACCTGTTGGTCTAGTTTCACATGCACTAACCAGATACGATTTTTTATCCAACTCACTTTGTTATAATATATATACCAAATAGCTTTATGTTTCCAGTCATTTTGTGGCCCCCTTCTGCAACTCCCTCGCTGTACCCAATGCATATCTATGGAGAGGCTTCCAATCACAGGTATAGAGTACTTCTTTGTTGTTGCTTTCATGTTCATTTCTCTAAACAGTTTAATGTAGGTAGTTATTTCAGTTTTTGTTCTTGTTTTGATATATTAGAAAGAAAAAGTTATTCTTATTTGTCAAACTAACTTTTGATTCTAGTGGTGGTATTTAGATGGTTCAGTGTCAACAACTTTATTTTATATTCAACGTATATTTTCATAATTATGAATGTTGAGCCAGTATAAATCTTAATTTATGTTTTCAGCTCTGTAACTTTAGAAAAGCCTGACTATTCACTTTACCCAAGAGCAAAGTATTCGACGCAATCCTCTCAGACAGTTATTCTTCATGCTGGTGATGCACTTTTTATTCCAGAAGGCTGGTAAGTAATGTGGTCTAGTATCATTTGTTGCATTTGAAAGTCTGGGATTTTCTAGGGCTTTTTCTATTATTTTCTTGAGCTTCATTTTGTGCTACTTGATTCTCTGCATAACTTGTTTAGTTTTTTTGTACTCGGACTGCACTTTTAGTATTTGCTATGCTATTAGGCCATGCTCTAATTTGGTTCCATTTAACATTTATGATATATAATGGTTAGATATTTCATTCTTCTTCTACAGGTTTCATCAGGTTGACAGTGAAGAATTAACCATTGCTGTTAACTTTTGGTGGCAGTCCCACCTGATGACTAGCATGTCAGAGCACATGGACGCATATTACTTGCGTAGAATATTGAGAAGGTACTTAGTTTCTAGCTTCGTGGATTTCAAACTTCAAAATTTAAACTAACCCGATGTCTTTTGTTTCATATTTGGTTATGCTCGTTGAATGATCGGTGATATAAAGATTGATGGACAGAGAAATGGTATGTAGTAGCTCTCTCAAACTAATCCCCTTCCCACTAAAACTAGTTTGAAATTAAATACAGTTTCTCTCACTAAATACTCACTTAAAATTTCCCGCCCCATCTCCCTAACAAATCCACTTCCTCCTCTAGCATGACTCTTTACTGGCGCCGGAGGAGGCTTCTCAACTTAAACATCCCTATAGAGATGACTTTACCCTCCTCCATCTTCCCCCTCGGTGGAAAACATCGTTATTGGTTTGTATCACTTTCTCCCCATCCTATTTCTTCTATTCTCTTTGTTGAATAGGCCATTGCATGAATTCGATGATGGTTTCAGTCATCTAGAACTTTACCCCTTTCCATGGAGTCGCCGATGAAATTTTGGCTGTACTCATAAAAGATCCCACTAGATCTTTGTGAAGCTGCCTCCAATAGTTGGCTTCGTAGCTTTGCGTTAAAGAGAGCAACCGAGTCCCAACATTTATAGAAGGCTGCAACTTGTTAGCTTTGTGAAACTACAAGCAATCACTGGTTAGAAGGTTTCACTGTGAAGCTCCCTTGTTTAGTTGAAGAGGACGACCACCATAAACGACTCTTTTCTATAAATATCTTTGGACCAAGCAGACCAAATCGAATTTGGCTAGTTCGATTTGAAAAGACCGGGTGGTTATTTTATTTTAACGTATTACCTTATTGTAAATATGGCCCAGAACATGCTCGAAATCTTGTAACACTTCATCTGATCAATGGAAATGTTTCGTTTCCTATTAAAAAAAGATAAACTGAATTGTGGAGACCGGTCTTTATACCCTTCATCGGTTTGTTCTCCTCGACTTGGGTGATGGTAATTTTGTTGAATGCTCCAAGTGTCAAGTGAAAACTGAGTGATAATTGAGTTGGTGATCTTTTCGCATTGAACGTGACCAGATTTGTGTTTGACATTGATTGGTGTTAGTATATCTTTGTTGCATCTCCTCTACATCGGTGCTGACAAATGCATAGATCACATTTATTTGCGTGCAAGCATTATGTGTGAGATTGCTGCAAATGAATGCCTTTTGTGAAGTTCTTTCTCTACATCATTTTCTCAGTTAATGGTAGAGCTGATAGTTCTCCCTCCATTGGTAGTGTGACCTTCCTCACTCCACTCCATTCGAACCTCTTTGCTCTGCAAGGTTCCAACTCTTCTGGACGTTTGCGGACTATAGTGTAGTGACACTTCTCTCTCTCCCTTGGAAATTTCTGGTCCTCAGTGTATCGACTTCCATTCTTTCTCCTTCCTTTACAAAGAAGATTTAGATAAGCCACGAGTCTTCTCCACCACCTAGTGCTGACTAGGAAAGATCAACCCTTCCCCCTTCCCTCAAGCTAGATCCTCTGGTTCCTTCATATGCAAATTCTTCCTCCTAGATGTGTAGCTTTTATTTTTATAATTGGAGAACGTGGAGCTTCGCTCCTCTAAACTTGGGAGCACTTTTAGCCTGTCCTTAGGCTTTGACATCGTGATACATCGGAGAAGTGGAGACACGAGAGGTGTCTACAAATTTATGTCACAAGTGAGTCTTGAATCTGAGACTTTAAAGAGAGCATATATTCAAAGCCCAATCCTCCGACCACCGTGCCACCTCTCATGGACAAATATTTCTTTATTAGGACTTAAAGTTGGATGTCAACTTCATGAGAGATGGAATTTTGTATTTATTGTGTTATCTTATTGTAAAAATAGCACATAACCTAACCCAAGATCTTGTAAAACTTTCATCCTATCAATGAAAATGTTTTCGTTCCCTATGGAAAACATTATTTTCTTATTTAACTGGATGGTTCTCATATCCTTTTAGGATAAACATGTAGTTTCAATAAATGTGCCATTTCAATTCTCTACCCCCTTGCATTCTCTGATTCATTCTTAAAGCTTGGTTTCAATAATTAAAAAAAAAAACTACCCTCAGTTTCTAGATAGAAGATTATCAATTAAGTTCTCATTGAATAACATAATTAAAAATTCTACTGAGAGATGTTGAGGATGGTGGCATGACATTTAGAAAGATTATTTTTCAGAAATAGATTTCTTTTGTTGGCAGTTTTTAAATATTTTCAGTGTTAAATTCATTGACCTTTTCTTTTTTGTGTTTCGATATCATGTGATTTAAAAAAAAAGAAAGAAAGTAAAGTTCTGCCCATTCAACAATGATAACAATTATCCTACCTTTTTTAACTCTTGAGTTCGGAGAAATAGACGAAAAACTATGAATTTAACTTGAGTGAATTGTGATAACATAACTTGGTGCACAATGTAGAAGCAGAATAAGTCAAATTTCTACAGTGTCTCACGTTATAAAGAAATCTATCTCACCTATAAACACTTTCCTCTCTTCAAGGGGCAACCTCGTAGGTAAGGATTTTGGTTCTCTTGGTCATCTTGACTCGAGGTCTTAGGTTTGAGCTATTGGGTGAGCTCATAAATATAAATTCTTGATGTTTCTCGTGGGTGGCTCCTTAGGTATAGGGGATTAAAACTTCAACTCTTTCTACCATCTGTGGCTGTTATGAGACGATTCCAATTTCAAAAAATGCTGCCATCTGTTGGAAAACCCAAATGTTTATAGAACCTTACCTATTCAACAATCAGTAGTAAAAGGAGTAAACCTTAAGTCACACTCTCTCTCCTTCCCTCTAAAATCCGCTCTACAAGAAACCTTATTTTTTCACGACCTTTCCTCCTCCCATGAGCATGGATCCTCTAACATTGGGGAGGAGGAGAGGTAAAATTCACAACTTTTCTACATTGCCAAACCATTGGTGACTCGGTGCGACTCAATATTTCAAGTTCACGTTACATCATCAATTTCCTCACTGGAGACATTTTGCTCTCGAGTTCTTATTCTTTGTTATCACCCTCTATTGCTACATTCTCCTTGTTGTTGCAAGTGTTAAAATGCATAAAAAGAGCTTACAGAGGAAATTAAGAATTCCAAAATTATGTATATTATTGAATTAAATTTCAGAATTTATAAAGAGTGACTTCCTATTTTGATGCCAAAAATGATAAAAAATTAATGAGGAAAAAATGGCCACTAATAGCTAAAATATAGCCACTAACAAATATGACTGAGGAAAAAATTGGCACTAACTAAACCACTAAGTGTTAGCCAAAAATTGAAAAAAACTGAAATTGAAATGCCAGCATTCTAACACTCCTTCCTCCCTCATGTGCGTTGTCACAATTTAACTTCATTTGCCTTGCGAAGTGGTCATGTGACAGTTGCTCTAACCTGATGTGCAGCTCTAAACAAAATAAGACAAGCGTGTTAACCTGACCCTCTCAAATCTTCCGACTTGGATTTGAAGTAAATGGATCTGGAAAAAATGGAAATAAAAGGTTTTTGAAAGGTTATATTTTGTAAACAATAGAGAGAAACAATCACATTTGTATTGCCTTAACATATAATATAACTGGTAGGAAAGCGAGAAGTCATACAACAACAAAATGCAAAATGCAAAAAAAAAAGCGAATAACTATGGAAGCATGATAGAAAGGGGTTTGAAAGGGCATGTGACCATATGCAACATGCATTGGACAAGCACGACTCTGTCACAAGGCTTAATTGAGTGTGGCTCCTCCAAGCGTGACTCCACCATCTTCGAAGTGGAGAAAATGTTCTGTTCCTCCACCATCGACAACAACCTAGCTGTATTGCAAGTGTAGAGTAGTAGGGCCAAATATGCGTTGTGCTTTTCATTTCCAGGACTCTCTTCACAATGAACCTTGCGCTGTGTTAGTCTCTCTTCCGATTTCCTTGATTTCTTTCCCCCATCATTGTTTGTATCCAACGAAATCAATGATCGACACACTAACATCATTTTTAGTTTGTGGGCTCACACTAAGGTTTTCTTCTCGGCTATGAAAACTTAGACCTACAAGTCCCTCCAACACTCATCTACACGTTTCTTTGTATCTCACTGTATTGGGCTTGTACTTACTGGTTTAAACCTTGGTATTTTTTCTTTGACTGGCTTATGTATACGGCTCCTTCCCTCTTGTTGTTCCAAGAGATATTTTTGTAACACTTTCACTTATCAATGAATTTTTCTTGGATTCCTGTAAAAAAGTATTATAAGGGATACAATGCATTTCTGAGCCATTGGATGCTTCAAATAGTTTCTGTACAATATATTATTGCATGGATTAACTTTTTGAAGATTGCATCACCTTAGTCATGGGTGCAGATCCGTTAGTATATTTTTGTTCTTTAGAAGCTTGACCGTTGTTGTGTAAAGAGTATCCAGATTGGGTAGTATATATGATTCATATATATAGTTTTTTAGAATCTTAATGAAGCTTTGAAGAGAGACCCTTGCTTCTGGAGAGGTTTTCTCGTGGAGAATTTATAGATTGAGTTTTCACTTGAGCTATTTATTTTCTGTACTTTGGAAACTTGTAAGCTATGATCACTAACTGTCTGATGACATTTTATAGATTAAGTTTGAATACTCAGTATCTCAATGAACTTTTTCATTTTGATTTTATTTAATTATGAAAGCAATTGTGATAGAGTTGGTTTTGACATCCTTAAAATTAAGAACAGAACGAAGTGTTGCATGTGCCTTGTTCTCTTGCCGATGTGGATGACAATACGAGCCATGCACATGATGTGCCGAATATCATAGGGATGGGTAAGGTTCTCTTTCCCACTTCAGATTTCTTTATAGTATTTAAACTTTCTCGTATGGTAGAGAAGAGAGTTTGGAATTTACATTTAAACTCTCCTATCAAAAAAATGATTTACGTTTTAAATCTGGTGGCTTAGACTATTAGCTATATTGATCTTTATAATTAATTACCAGATCAAGGCGTTCGACGTCTGAGTCAAGCACTTGAGGGTGGGGGTTTGAGAGAGGAACGAAGGGATGAAACTTCTCATGAGCTTGAACCCTGCACTGCTCAGGCTCTACATAGGCTTATTACTTTAGTTCATGATCACATAAGCGTTTCTAATCAAATTGGACCCCTTCAATCCAGTTCTACAAATGGTTCTGCAGATGAGGAGAGAATGCAGATCACTAGTTTACATCGCTTGGACAATGATGAAATAGCTACCTTTATTTGGAACTTAGATCCATGTATTCTTCAGAAGGTCCTTCTTGCCATGGCGGTGAGTGCTTTTTACTCCTCTGTTACTTGTTTGTATTTTTTTTGTTCATTGAAGCCCTGGAGGAAGCTAGTTTATTTCAGTTAAGAGTCTGGTTTGTAACTAAATAAATTAGGGGAGGTTTGTTTTCAGTGTTTATGGAGATTTTATAAACGAGCCTTCATAATCACTCTTTAAAAACCTTATACAAATGAGCTATTATTACAATTTCTTCTTTATAATCACTCAAAATAACTCCTCATTTCTAAACACTTAAAATAAACACTCCACAATTTTACAAACAAACACCCCCATAAGGTTTCTTATATTCCTATTAGATGCATGGATATATACCATGGTTGTCTGACTGTTTTTGTAGTTTTATTTCAGTTGTAGATGTGTGAAATTGTCTTCTTTTGTTTGCTTTCCCCTTTCTTTGTTTCTTCCTTAGCTTGTCATCTTATTCTACTTTTTTTTTAATCTAGAATAACTTCCGAAGAACTCTAGAGGCTCTTATACTGCACTTGCTTTCACCAGTTGGAGCAGAAATTCTTACTCGAAAATTTGATCAGATGGATCAAGGAAACACCGAGGAGGATCAGTTATTTATTTTCTTTTTAGAAAAAAACTAATTTTTTTTTTTCTCGGGTAATATCTTACTTTTAGCTTTTATCTCTTTCACTTCAGGAAAAAATTCTACGAAGTTTTCTATAGTTCATTTGATGATCAATTTGCTGTGATGGATGCAATTCTTAACCGGAAAGAGTCTTTTGCCCGTCAGGTCATTGTTACTCTATCTGATTGCATTCCTTTTCACTTCAACCATGATATCGTCCTAGTTTCTCATAGTTATAGCTCTGTGCAATTTGTTTAAAATAATAGGAAGGATATGCCTGATATTTTATTTTCTCGTTTCCCTTCTATCATATTTGAAAAACAAAATTGAGTGTACAAGTAGATAATGATATCTGTCAAGGGATGACGCAGTTAGTTGAAGGCTTAGGCTTTAAAAATGTGCTCCCTCAAGGTCCCAGGTTCGAGACCCATCTGTGACATTAATTTGTAGCCGCCTCTTGTGTCTACATTCCTTCGATGTCTTCTGGTGCCTGGGCTTGGGACGGGCGTGGTTTCCACGGGTATAGTGGAGCGAAGCTTCGATTCCCTGGCAAAAAAAAAGAGTAGATAATGATAGTTATATTGGTCTCAAAGGCAATTGTATTTGGCTGGCCTCAAATTGAAAGGAGCACTCTGCAAGTGAATTATCTAGGTTTAATAGTTAGACACTCATAGACTCTTCCAAAACCGGCCAGTCCGTTACCAATTAATTTGATATTGGTACTGTTACATAAGTTGATCTTGCAAATATACTGATGAAATATTGTGGTTGCTTGTCCTTGAAGAACTGCACCTCTTTTTTACGGCTTTTAGTTTTAGTTCAGTTTCAAGAAGAGAAGAAATTTATTTCTTCGTTTATTTCAATTTCAGTTTGATCAATTGCCTTAACTGAGTGTAACACCTCAGGCCTAGGATTCAAAATAACACCTCAGTTTGATCAATTGCCTGACGACACTACTTACTTGCCTTGATTGTTTTCAAAGAGTAAAAACTATCCTCAGACCAACATCGATCTTTTAAGTATGTTTTGTCCTCATTCACATGTTCTCTAAGAAATTTCTTAAGAGGTCACCTAACTTAAAATTGCTCTAAGTGAAGGATGCTTATCTTTTGAGTTCCTATAATTCAACCATAAAAAAGGAAGGTGCATCTTGTTGGTATAAGTTGTAATCGTCAATTCTTATAAGGCTTTCTTAACCCTTAATTGCATACCCTCGCAATCCTTCCCATTTGGATGTGGTTACCGTTTGCTCATATACTCCTCCTAACCATGAGTGTTACATCTGAGTTCTTTCTTCTCATAACTTTAATCATTCCAAATCATTTCCCTACGTGAATCTTAATAACTCTGCATGCTTGTCGTCATTGTTTTCCAGTTATACACGCATTATTATTTTTTAGAGAAATTGTATTGGATGAGTTATTCTCACAAAATAATTATAAATATAAATAAATTCTAAAACATTTGCATCTATAATTGTTAATGTTTTAATATTGTATTATAAGAAAGAATGTGACTAATATTTATTAATACAATGATTACATTTGCTAATTAGTTTTTAAAAAATGATCATACTTGTAATTATTAAAAAGATTTGACTAGTTTGGTGAGTTCCCGTATTTTTTATAATTTATTACTCTATTTAAGCTCCTGAATTTGAAGCAAAGTATATTCATTTTTACTCATTTATTTATTGAAAAAAACATTATGACTCTTCATTATTTATCTAAAACACAGTATGATTGTCATTGCCATAGAATAGACAACTAGCTTACCTCCATTCTCATTTGTACTTTATTTTATTCCCTCGCTAATAAATAAGCACGACCAGAGAATATACTGTTGCAACTCTTTGAAACTTTACTTTTTGATGTTGTGTTATTGTTATTAAACTTTACTTTAAATTCTGCGGCAGGCGTTCAAGAGTGTGCTGGATAAATATTTGGGAGTGAACTTAAATGGGCCAAACCTTTGATCTTGAAGGAAATCCTGTAAAGAAATTGGTCCTGCAGATTCTAGAGCATATCGATGCTATACATTTTCTAAAGATTTTCCTCTCTATTGGTACTTTTACGTATTAGTTATCCATCCACAGCTATGTAGAATATAAATCATTACCTACTCTAGGCATTACTTTGTAATTTATTCCAGATCCTCTGTATAGAGAAGGAAATATTAGGTCGCTTAAAAAATCAACGTGATTCAAGTTTTAACTTCAAGCTCCCAGTACCTCCATTTATCATATATTTTACCCCTTAAACTGCCTAGCTATATCAGGAGCATATGTACTTATAATCACTAATTTTTTTTTTGAGTTTGCTGTCTAATTATTGCTTTTGTTGGCTCTCTAGTGAGTAAATTTAATAAACTATAATATAGTAATTCAGGAAAAATGACGTTAGCAGCAAGCAGTCCACAGCCGAAATGTTTTTGCTTGGTATGGTTGCAATTGATTAGTGATTTTGTCCACAAGAGCAACTTGGTAGATGTTTTGAGTCTCCAAAATATACTCTTTTGGAGATCGAAGTTTGAAACTCGCACAGTGAAATTTAATGCAGAACTTTTTGTTAACTCCCAAGTCTAAGCCTTGAATGGGTGGGCTTGCCTTGAGTATTGTGGACTCAACTATTAAAGTAAATGGCTGCCTACCTGCGGAAGATTCTGATTTCATGATTATAAAAAAATTGATTAATCGTGTATTTGGGGCAAAGAGAATGAAAATGATTATGGGAGAAATAAGAATTAGAGGAAAAATGAGAAAATGAATGATGATTAATTGTGTTTGTGATTAAGAGAATGATTAGGGGGAGAATGAATGATTGCGTTTGGATTGAAGAGAATGATAATAAGAAAAATAAATTAATAGGTATGATGTGAGTGAAAAATAGTTATGGGGAAAATAAAAAAAGTGTTAGAAAGAATAAAAAGTAGTTAGGAGAAGAATAAATAGGTGATTTTGGGGAAATGAGAAATGTGATGATAGGGAGAATTATTCTCAGTGGTCTAAACACCGGAAATCATTCTCCTTTCATTTCTCTCATTTATTAATGTTGATCGAAACATCCCCTAAGTGATAAGATTTCGTAGGACCCTCTGTTTATCTAATACGAGACTGAAAAATACATTATGATAGGTGAAGCTGTCTAATAAAAGTAAGCATAGGCAATGACCTCATGTGAACTACTCTCTTATTTACCCTTTTTTCATGATTTGTTATTATTCTTCTGGCTATATGTGAACAGAGGTTGCTAAGATGAGAAGGATAGAAAAACGATTCTGATAGGCCTAATTAGAACGAATAAAAAAACACAGTGAAGAGATTTAGATAGGAATGCAATTTGTAATGAATATTCGTTTCTTGTAGAGTTGGGAGTCGGAAAATGGGTTGTGAAAGGTAGCATAGGGGTCTGCAGTAGAAGGGGGTAAAAAGGAGAGAAAAGCTTAGAAAAGAAGGGTCAGTAAATAAGCAAGATTCGAAGAAAAGAGGGAAAAGAAAAGGTAGTTGAGATGAGATTCTCTTATGGATGATGATGACATGAGCAGGTAATTTTAATATAAGAAGAGGGAATAGAAGCTTTTTGACTTTTGTTTGTTTGTGCAGCACAGAATGGAGATAAACAAAAAAAAAAGAAAAGATGCAGTCTTTTTTACCAGGCAAATGGCATATTGTACCTTAATCCTGCAACTCATGCACATCCTTTCTAAAAGCTAGGATATACCATACTGCCAAACCCTCCTTTCATTAATCCCCAGGTTCTCTCTCTCTCTCTCTCCCTCTGTTTTTGTCTCTCCCTGTTCTCTCTTTCTCTGTGAATATCCTAACCTTTTCTGTGGTTAAGTTGATAAGCTTTACCATTTTTTTGAAATTTAATGTGTATTTATTTATTTTTTCTTTAAAAAATAAATTCCAAAACACTTTTATCTAAAGTAAGGTGACTGCATTTTCACACAGTGGATGTAGGAATCATATAAAGGTAGATGCACCACTTAGCATTACCGCAATGGTCTTTTACCCTCATAGTCAACTTAGAAGAATATTAAATTGATTGGACCTCTTGTAAATTCATGTTACATAAACTTGAGCATAACTCAACCTGTTACAACCTAATCAAAGTTTAAATATCTATACTGCAATTAGAATACTTATAATTAATCATAGATAACATGTGGGAATTAATGTATCCCTAGGAAAAAAAAACTCCCCCTTTTTTGTTTTAAAGTATTTGATTTCTTTCCAAGCATGCTGAAGAATATATTGCATACCAATGATTGATTAGACTATATGAGAAAGCAGATAAGGACAAGGTTTAAGTCAATAATTGGGATGTTATTGCAGGTTAAGCTGACTACTAAAGGTTGTGATGTGGGAATATGCACAGAAATTGATAAAGCCAGCTTCTTAGCAACAGCAGCAGCAACAACAACAATAAAAAGAAAGACTCACCACAGAATTGCAATTCAAACTTCCATAGAGCTCTTTGTTGGTATCATTTTCATCACCGTTGACATTTTTTTTCCATGGCTTTAATTTTTTTTTTTTTTTTCTTTTCTTTTTCTTCCTTTAGGTTTTTAGTTTGCAGCAGTACCCAAATCCCGGACCACCACCACCACCACAAACAATCACTCACTTAGGCACAAATTCACATAACACACACCATGATCAGCTTAGATTGGCTTTATATTTTGAAGAGAGGTTTTACTGCTTCTTCATCTGACTTTACAAAAGGCTAACCTATGAAAATATTTGCAGTAATTTTTTTAGTACCTCTAGAAAAGTTGTGAAGAAAAAGAAATTCTTGGGATTTGATCTTTTCAACTCGAATTTCACCCACACAGTGTAGAAAAAAAAGAATGTTATCTTCCCATCCATTTTCTCTAGTCTTCGCGCCTCTTTCTCTTTTTAACTTATTGTGATTTGCTTTTACCAATTCCTTCCTGTGATAGTAATGGTAATAAGGTTGAATTTCTTATACGACCAATGTGAGTGTTGCACCAATTGACTGGTTGAATTTCTATGACTAGTGATAGAGTTGCATACATTTGAATATATCATTAAAAAAATCATTGAAGTCCAACATGCCACTTGGAGGAAAATTAATCTTAGCCCTAACATTGATCTTGATTCGAAGAAATGCCTTAAAATTTGACCTAAATTCCCCTTTTTTTTCTTTTTTTTTTTGTACATGCCTCTTTGAAAAAAAATCAATCCGGGCGTGTTTTGGAAAAGGGTATGCGAATGATTATGAGCAATGAGAATTACGTAGAGAATTAGAAAGAGAATAACTTTGAGAGAAATTACTTATCTGTTTTGGAAGAAGATAATGATTATTTGTCTATGAGAAGATGTTCGTTATCATGAAAATAAAATAATAAGTATGATGTGAGTGAAAAATAATTATGGAGAAAATAAAAAGTTACTATAAGTAATTTAATTTGGAGGAGAATATAAAAATGATTTTAGAAAAGTGTGATTATAGAGAGAATGATTTAATGTGACCTTATTCTTATTCTCCTCATTTCACTCTCTTTGCCACAAACTCTCATCATACATGTCACTCTTGTCCATTTGATGTCATATAGCTCACATCGTTCATGGACCCCTTTGAGCTTGATGTTTGATGTATGGCAATGCCGCTTTACCTTTAGTCATGTGAACCTATTTAAGTCTTTAGTGTACAATTGCCTCTTTCCTATTAGGTTTGTGGTAAATTAATTACATTTAAGATCTTTTAAGTGTGCTTTAACTCATGCTCAAATGATTTCTCTTTAACTTGGGTTTTTTTGCTTCTCAATCAGTAAACAAAGTAACAAGATTGACCAATCATAAACCCTCTTTTAATGTTTGGATGGGTAGGCTTAGCTCTGGACCCCACTACTCGTCGTATTTGGTTTGGTATTGCTACTGCCCATGACTTTAAAAGTCATGATGATATTACTGAAGAATGTTTTTATTAGAATATTTTTGCTTCTCATTTTCGGGCAATTAGCAATAATTTTTCTGTAGACTTACGAAAATCTACTCTCCATACTTAACACATGGGATTTTTGGGTGACTAACTTCAAATGAGCTCATTGGAGGAAAAGAGATTCGAATTCATGACCTCCTAATCATCAGATTGCATTGATGTTGTTGAATTATTGCTCTGGTGAAGACAATTATTGCACCATTACTTTATTTGATTCGTCCAGTTTGACGTTGTAATAAGTCTCCAAATTTCGCACCAATATCAGGGTTTCAACCATAAGATTAGTCTAACTCATGAAACTCGGTGGACCTTCACATCATTGGGGTTGTTTGGGCCACCGAGAATCATTCCATCTCCCATAATCACGTTTCCCCAAAATCACTTTTTTATTCTCATCTTAACTACTTTCTATTCTTCTCATAACAATTTTTTATTCTCCCCATAACTATTTTTCTCTCCCATCATATTCATTATTTTAATTTTCTCATTATCATTCTCTTTTTCCCTCAAACACAATTAATCATTCTCTTCATAATCAATCCATCAGACACAAACACAATTAATTATTCTAATCATCTCAATAATCTTTCTCTTTTTCATTCTCCCCCAATTTTCATTCCTCCCATAATTATTCTAATTTCCATTGCCCCAAACACACCATAATTAAGTATTACCACTTTGAATCTCATTGGTTAGAGTGATATTCATTAATAACTTAAATACATTGGATGTTTTGTTACTTTCATATATAGGTACAAAAGGACAGAACCTAGACTATGATCTAAAGAGAAAACAATGATGGTTTTCCAGTCAGTGTTTTACCCCCAAATGTTTGAAAATGGTATCCGTTGAAGGCCCCCCGGCCTCATAGGTACAAATGAGAATCACTTTGCCAACACAACACATCAATGATTTCTTACATATACACAGTGGGAAGGATCCCTACTTCAAAAACAAACAAAACAAAACAAAACCAGAGATTTTTGATAACAATAATAATAAACAAGTTTTTTTTTTTTTTTTTTTTTTTTTTCATTATTGCAAGTAAAAATTGAAAAAGACAAAAGAAAAGAAAGGAGAAAAAAAATAAAGGGTCCCGAGCCGGAAGGAGGAAGAAGAGTGGCGTTGCTGTCGAACAAATGCTGGCGTGGGTCCATAACCACATCACATTCATCGCTCTATAAACATCCAATGGTTCCCACCACCGACACCTCCCTCTCTCTACATGCCATTCTTCCTCCCCTCCATTTTTATTGGACAATCACCTTATTTTAATTATTTTATTTGTTTCTTAAAAATATGTATAATATTAAATTCTTCACAATTACATGCTAAATTATAGTATTAATTCTATTTTAATTACAACTATTTTTTTCAATATTAATTTTATATAGATATTTCAAGTTTAAGTTTGATTGTCATTGTGGTCAATTTGATTGATTCAATTTTCGCTGTATTTACTTTTTGTTTTCTTTTAAAATTGGATATCTACCTATTTATTTTTTGAAAATTGTAACGGATATATTATTCACACAACATAATTACAAATTTAATTAAGATTTAAAATATCTTCATATATAGTTATTAATATTGTATTATAAATATATTATATTAAAAAACATGATAATACTCATTAACATAATGATTATATTTGCTAGTTTTTTGAAAGTGACTATTTTTATATAATTATGTATTATATTAATTTTTCTCTTATTTTTCGTAGTTTGAGCTAAATTTTTGATTTAGTAATTTTAATGATATATTAAAAGTTTCATTTTGATTACTACAATCGGTAAAGCCTCTTTCAAAACGATGGTTCACAAAATCATAATATAAGTTTCGAATTTTAATTACAAATTTATGCAAATAAACAAATAATTTCTCTATTGTATTTTGTTGTCTTGAATTAGAGATTGATGAATCAAGATCTTAATGTCTTAATTAAATATGATAATAATCTACATTAAGAAAAAAAAAAATGTCATGTCAATCAACTAAGCATTTCTTTTCGATCTTTCTTTTTCTTTTTCTTATTACGTCTTTAATTTTATTATGAAGGGTATAATTGTAATTTAGCTGCATGCAACTATTGTTCTCCGTGATTCATGTAGGTCCATCGTTTCATTATCACGGGAAGAAAAAAAAAAGGTTTTATTCTAATTTTAATAATTTTCTTTCTCTAAGCCTTGGGATTTATTTCCTTCCAATAAAATTAAATACTGAATTAAACAAAAGTTTTGGAAGAAAAAGATTATAATAATATTCCATAATGGTGAGGCTAAGTTGAATTCACGTCATAACCTCCTCCTACCTACCAATTATTGGTCAATTTTAATCATTACCCAATTTCTGTCTCATTTCAAAAATTCATTCTGTAATTTCACTAATTAAAATCAAGTTATTAGTTGGTTTATAAAATATCCACTATTTTCTTTTTTTTTAATTGTTTGAAAAAACTCTGGTTGAAAATTTCAAAAATCTAACCTTACAAATACGAGAAGGAAATTTGTATGTTAAAATTGTAAATTAATGATATTAATACTTTAATTATCTAAACTGTTGTGTAGATTGACTTAAAATTAAGTTTTTACTTTTTACCAACTAAAATTAAGCTCAACCGACATAAGTATGATTCTACCCTCGGTCTCCTAACGGGGTGTTTGTTTGTAAAATTGTGGAGTGTTTAGAAATGAGAAGTTATTTTGGGTGATCATAAAAGAAATTGTAATAATAGTTCGTTTGTATAAAGTTTTAAAGAGTGATTATAAAAACTCGTTTATAAAATCCCCATAAACACTCAAAACAAACATCTCTTAATCAAGCTTTTTTTTAAAATCCAACAATAATTAAGGGTTGGATAAATTTGAACACATTATTTTAATATTATAAACACAAATGTAGGTTGAGTTTTTTTTTTGTTGACAAAAACAATTAAGTACTTTTATTTATTTATTAATTTTTTAACGTACCATTGACGCATTAGAAACAGGAAAAAGAAAAAAATATTAATTTTTTATCGATTTTCTTGACATCTAAATGTTGTAGGGTCAGACGGTAGGTCTGGTGTCATTAGTTGAGGAGCACGTCCTAAACAGTCACTGATATCAAAAAAAAAAAAAATTGATATTTGTAATTTAACCCTAATTTTGAAATACTTCATACAACCCGACATTATTTATTTCGGCTGTTCTTTTTAGTACTCTCTGCTTATTTATTTTATTATTTTTTTAAAATATCATGAATCTCAAGTGATTTGTTATCAAATTTAACATATTTGTACCATATACATTGTACCTAAAATATAACCGTATTTGATATCATCAAACAATGTACTTTAAATATTCAAGCATCTAAATAAAGACGGAGGGGTATTGTAATTTGGGTCGATGAGAGAAGAGGATAGAAGTGGAAGAAGAAAAGGAAATTGAGTGATTTGACGATATTAATTACTTGTTTCGAAATTGATATTTTAGTGAGAAAAATGCAGTAAAAATTAACCTTTTTGAGATTTGTATTCAAGAGAGAAGATATTTAGATATAATTTAATATAAATTTTGATTTAATGTTTGATAAAATGTTGAAGAGAAATTGAGGATAAGCTGTGATGTATTGAAAATAAATTAAGAGTTAAAGTTCTCCTTTTCCTCTCTCTAAATCAAACCACCCCCACAAATTTAGATGCAAAGTTACAAAAAAACCACAAATATCATACAAAAATATAAACACAAAACTTAAGGAAACAAAATTAAGAGTTTATATTAAAAAGCATTCACTAAAATTTAATAACCTCAAAAAAAGAGAGAAAGAAATAAACTGCAATTGAACACATTGGATAATTACTGCTTTGTTTTCTTTTGTTTTTCCTCATGAAAACCACATCGTTTAAATTAGCATTCCCAAGTTTCATTGGCAGCTGCCTCTGCGTAACCAAAATCATCATTATTATTATGATGAGGCTTGAACATCTCTAATCCTCCTGCGTACGTTAGCATATCCTTAACACTCATGCTAACTTGCACTCCTCCATTGACGCCGCCCCTTTCTCCGTTGTTACGCTCTCCGGTAAGACCAAGGAAGTCCCTGGTCAACCTGTCACTCTTCGGCCACGTGGCAAAGTCGGGACCGAATCGATGATTAAGCGAGTCAATGTGAGTCGGCGCACCGAATTCGACAGTGCCAGGCATGTTGAGTTGAGTCATGTGACCTATCGACTCAGGCTGTTGGTGATTGGATTTTGTAGCTCCAGCTCCAACTGTTGCAGCCTTTTGGAGTAGGGCTGTGGCGGATAAGTGAGCGGACGTGGTAACATTTGAGCCCGATTGCATCGACACGTGGAGGTTTCTGAATGGGGAGGTTATCATCGGAAATGATGTTGAGGAAGAGCCCACCTTATGTTGGTGGTCTTGAATTAGACTAAAGGGGTTGTTGGTGATATTGCTAGAGGTGGAATTGGAGAGGGGCAAATTTGGAATTTGGCAAAAAGAACGAGAATAAGAATGAGAAAGAGAATGTGAGTCTTCAGGCTTGATAATTTGGAGAACGTTACTAGGGCTAGGGTTTTGGATATGTTCCCAAGGATTAGGAGACATACGAGCTTGTGGCTGCGGTGACAATGGTAGTGATAGCGATGAATTCGAGAAATGGTGGTGACTACCGAAAGGGAAGAGAGACTGAGCGGCAGTTATAGACGACGTGTTTAGATTATTGATGGTAGCGATTCCTGAGGAGGCGACAGCAGACGCCATAACCAATTGGTTAGCCGAGAGCCTTGCACTTTCTTCGGCCAATGCATCACAAAAGGCTCTATGTGTTATGAAGCTATCCTTCCTACACACAAAAATAATTCCCATCAAAATGATTAAAAAGATTCACAAAACATACAACTGAATTTCAAAAAGTAAGATTAAAAATTAAAAAAAAAAAAAAAAAAGACAATATATAGAGACAGATATAATATATAAATAATCAATCTATCACGTGACAATAATATTCCACCAAAAAAAAAAAAAAGGTGTTGATAAAGTTAATGATTTATGGAGTTATATGAAGAAAGTTTGTAATTAATTTCAACAAAATTAAATTGGGTTTCTTTTCATATATGTGGGACTTTAGTGAAGAGCTCAAGAAGAATATTCATGCATGTTCATAAAAATAAAAATAAAAATAAAAATAAAAATTGACCCAAAAAGCAAAACATGGTTTCCAAATTAAAAAATTCTCTCTCTCTCTCTCTTGGTCAAAATAAAAAGTAAAGAGAAATATATACAAAGTAAATTACTTTAGAAGACTTATTTTATTTTATTATTTTCCTTTAGTGTACTCTTCAACATGCATGCAAACAAAAGAATACTGAATATATATATATATATATATATATTACGAGAAAGAAAAAGATGGAGTATAGAGAAGACAAATTAGGAGGGAAAAAATAAATAAATAAATAAAGGAAAAAAAGAATCAAGAGCTGAAAAAAGATCAGATATTACTGCAGATTTATCCAGTTTTCATAATGATGAAGGGTTCAGAATTTCAGAGCTCTGCAAGTAAATAATAATTTACGAACAATAATAATACAAAGTAGTCACGGATCCATATAATATCCTTAAACATCAATTCAGTCAAATTTCTTTACTTTTTTTCTGTAACTCAAAAAATAAATAATAAAATATATATATATAGAGACACACACACACATAAATTATCACAAAAAATCAAAATTCAAATCCCAAAAAACGAATATGTATTTTGATCAAAATTTAAAGTAATTTTCATTAATTTCCCATAAATCTACATTTCGATCAAAATTGAAACATAGTAAACAAACCCACTCCAATTTTGACTAATAATGCAATGATTTTCCTTCAAAAATGAATCACATATTGTAATTTACCAGTCAACATCATTTTCTTAAAACTGAAAAATTAGAGCCATTTACTTAAATACAATAATTTGGATTAATAAGTTAATTTTATTATATATATATTATATATTATGATCACCTTTATATTTATTCCAAAATTCAGACAAAATTTACATTTAAGTTCATCTTCATAAATGCAATACACAAAAGGAGGGCTAATGTACATAAAAACTTACCATATTAGTAAAGGGTGGGATTTAAAATTTTTCCAAATAAAACAAAAGACATTAAATGTTTTCTCATTCAAAACAAAAGACCAATCTTCTTGGGTTGAAAAAAAAAAAAATTTAAAGACATGAAATTCACCTCCAAGCTAGCACCCAACAACAAAACACAAATAAAAGAGGATTACAAAAAAAAGAAAAAAAAAAAAGAGAATTAATCTATAATATAACATAAGATATATAAATGTAAATTTGGATTTTTTTTTTTTTTTTTAAATTACCTTGAGAAAAGGGTTCCACAATCACATCTATACTCTCTAGTGCCACAAGTTTTGGAGTGAGCTTTCCAATCAGATTGAACAGCATAGAGTTTTGAACATTTATCACATTTCCATTTTTTTTCTCCATGTTTTCTGCAAAAATGTTTCTTAATTCCAGTGAGATCTCCCAAAGCTCTTGAAGGATGATGATGAACACATGTGGGCTCTGGGCAAACATATGCTTTCTTCCTCACTAATTCTTTGTTGTTTCTTTGCTTTAATTTCCATGGCAAATTGTGCCCTCTCCTATGAAGTTGCAAGTTTTGATCCCTTTGAAAACCCTTGTTGCATATCTCGCACACAAATCTATTTGTCGCCAGAAGCGTTTTCGGTGATAGCGCTATCACTTCTGCATCCGGGTCTACAAAAGAATAAACGCTTCATGAAATTTGGATAATTTGTCGAAATTTCGCCTAATCCTTCTTATTTCTTTGGTACAAACTTTCAAAATAGAAGTTTAGGTTTTTCGATCATAATAAATAAGAATTGAGAAATTAGAACGTTAAGCAAGCAAGACGAAATCAAAATTTGGCAAAAGCGCTACTACTTACCCATCTTGGCTTCAAAACAAGATGAACTCGAATAATTTTTCAAAATTTCGCCTAATCCTTTATACTCTTTTTGGTATGAATGTTAAAGAATGAAAACTTGATTTTTTCGATCGTAATTTAAAACAAAAAATAAGAAATAGAAACGTTTTAACAAAGGCAAAAACCAAAATTCGGCAAAAGCATCATGTTATACAATATACGCTTCGAAATAAGATGGATCTTGATATTTTATTCGAAACTTTGCTAATTAGTTTCTTATCCCTACATATAAATATTAAAACAAATAGAAATTGTGGACGATAATAAACAAGAAACATGAAATGGAAACGTTATAAAGATAAAGAAAGTAGCTTACCGGGGTTTCCGGGGAGGCTTCGCTTCTTCTTGAGCTTTAGAGGTGGATTGTGAATATCAGAAAAGGTTGAAAGTAGAGGGTTTAAACAGCTGAAATCAGGCTGGACTCTAGTGCCAGAAGAGACACTTGTTTCTTCAGACAAACAAGTTGAATTGGACATTGTTGCACCAAACATATTAATTACAATTCCTTTTTTTTGATATGCCTTTGGATAAAAATTCCAACAGAGATAAAAACAACACAAAAAAAAAAAAAAAAAAACAAAAAATTGATGAATCAATCTGATTTCTTTTTTGTTTGTTTAGGGTTTGAGAGAGAGAGAGAGAGAGAAAGAAACCTCTCTCTCTTAGCTGCTGCTTCTTCTTCTAGGTATTAAAATCAAAACCCTTTTCTTAGAAAATAGAGAGAGAGGGAGAGATATTAAATACACAAGAAAAGCCAAAGGGTTTTTTTTTTTTTTTTTTTTTTTTTTTTTTTTTTTTTGAAAGAGAGAGAGAGAGTGAAATCCTTTGGTCTTTGGAATCCAACAAAATTAGCCTACAACAACATCAAATTGGAATTGGGTTAATTATGAAGGACAGATTTAAAAGAAAAAACAAGACAAAAAAGCAAAATAAAAACATCAAAACATGGCTATGTCTTTGATTCTCTATGATGGGTTATTCTCTCCAAAGTCACTGTCTTTCTCTCTCTTCTTGTTCTTCAAAACCCTCAAAGGAATTTAGCAATTGGGCTTCAAATGGAGAGAGAGAAATTTAGAAGGTGCGAATGAGAAGAAGAGGGAGGTGGGTGATGATTGAAGTGAGGGAGAAGAGAGAATGGGAATTAAAAAGAGATTCAAGATGAGAAAAAGGCTATAAAAATATTTAAAAAGCTAAAAGGAGGAAAAAAAAAAAAAAAAAAACTTCAAGGAAAGAGTTCAACCCAAAAAGACCTATAGCACAAACTTTTTTTTTTTTTTTTTTTTTTTGTTAATTTTGATGAGTTTATCTCCTAAAAACAATTTCCTTTTGATATATATAATTAATTCTTCCCACTTTTTATTTTTCTATCATGTTAGGACACTTTTTGTTTGTTTGTTGTTGTGATAAAATACCCAAACTTTTAAATGTGGTATTGATTTAAATAAAAATGATAGATTGATTTAGGGGTGATCGAGAAAGTTTAGAGAAATTAGAAAGTTATGATTTCAAATGAATCATGATTATCCATTTAAATAATTAATTTTCTTTTAAATTTCTTTTATTATAAAGTGATCATACAATTATACCATCAATATTTAAGATTTATAATTCCAACATTTTGGTAAGATATTCACACTCAGCTACTCTCCTACTATTGAGGTTGAATCAAACTAATACATACTTTTTTCTTTTTTTTTTTTTGCTAAAATAAAAATTACACTATTTTCAAATTCAAATAATATATGTTGTTAGAATCCAAAAAAAAAAAAAAAAAAAAAAACTTTAATTTAATTATTTTACTCATCTCTCTTTGAGCTTTTCACTTTCCATTTGAAATCATTTTATTTTCATTAGGTTTCATGTCTCAAAAGTCTAACTCCATGCAAAGATTTTGAGGTGAAAGTATAATAATTAAGCAAATCCATTATTCTTCATCTCTCTCTTGGGCATTATTATTATTGGAGTTTCTAATTGAAATAATTTATTCTATTTCTCTTTCTTCAATTAATTAATTTTTTTTTTTTTTTTTTTTTTACAAGATATATTCTCAAGGAATTTTTTTTAAAGGGAATGTAATAGTGAAAGGAATGAAGCTAACCCCACCAAGAGGGGAGAATGGCAGGCCTCTTCTTCTTTCCTTTTCTTAACTTTCTTTATTCCAAACCTAAATCTAAAGACAAATGGGACTCTATATCCACACAAATTCTCCATTTTAGCCCTCAAAATTTACCATTCTTGGCAAAAGTTGTGCTCTATTTTCACCTTTATCAAAGGGTAAGATTGTCTTTTCATATCAAGCCAAATTCAAAGTTTTTTTTTTTTTTCTTCTTTTTTCCCTCTCTTAATTGCATGCATGACCTAATTAAACACATGGAAAAGTAGCATGAGAATTAGAGAGAGATGAGATGAAAGATTTTTAAAGGATTGTGTTTTTTGAGTTTGCTTAATAAGGGGACCCATATTTTGCCCTATATTTTTCTGGTTGCCCTTAAAAATCCTCAAGAATCCTATGTGTGTTTTTGTGGGTTTCTTTTCATATTCACTTGTAGGACTTTATAAGAGGATATTCCCAATCTCCCTTTATTATTTATTTTTTTTATAAGGTGAGATTTAATATGCTTCATTTATTCAACTTTAATGTGTGTATGAAAAAATAAATAAAGATCCCAATCTACACACGTAACTTCCCTAAAAAAAAACAAAAGAAGAAAGATCAAAGACCCTTTCAAAAAAATATTCTCCCATAAAAAAATAGTTATGGGTGTGTGTGTGTGTGTTTGGTTACAGTACAAGCACTATCCTTTAATGGGGGTGGGAAATAACTTTGCCCTATGTTGAAGGTTGTTTATTAGGTACATTAGAAGATTGACACATAAATTGCTTAGGTAGAATGAAAGTTTTTTTTTTTTTTTTTTTTTTGATTACACAATAATTGGAGTGGAAATTCGAACAATTATGCTGTTGAATGGAAGAATGGATACATATTCTATATCACAAAGTCTTATATTCAAAGGCTCAAAACTAGCCTAAGTGAAAAAAAAAAAAAAAAAAAAAAAAACCTAAATTAAAATTCTCCCACTATCAAAATGAACCATTGTAGCATGCATCTTCCATAAAAAAAAAAATTCTTAAAAAAAAAAATCGGAAAATTTCTCTAGTTATAAACTTTTATATAGACAAAAAACTTAAATATTTTTTGGATAATTTTACCCTCATTACAATGTGAAAATCTCTTAAATTATCTTAAAGGAGTTAATTGCAACATTTTTGAAACTTTAAAGAAGTGGGTGCACAAATTGAAAGTGTAAGACTTGATTGTTACAAATACCATATTTTATGGATGATTTGTGTAATTTTCCCGAAGAAAAAATCATCTAAAAATAATAGATTTTTTCATGTATAATAAAAAAAAAAACAATAAATATCAGCTATTTAGAAAAATAAACTATACATATAATAACAAAGAGTGGAAAAAGCTCATGTTGTGTTGAATTCAACGATTTGCCTTGAATAAGTGTTCATATAATATTTAATATGTGGGTTAAGACACTTTTCAATCAGTGATCTTCAATGAATGCAGTAGATGAATAAATAATGAATGGCACAATTAAAATATAAGAAAAACACTCATTGATAAAATATTTTATATTATAAAAAGCGTTATAATTAAATAAACAATGAATTTAAAGGTTATTATAACTAAAATTAAATATTTTCTGTAATAATATATTCAGGAATTATATTACAACCAATTAAGTAATGATTTAAACATAAGTTTATTGTAAATTAAGGGTAAATTTGCAATGGTAAAAAAACGTTTTGGTCCAAATTAAAAATGGAGGAGGAAATATTAAAAAATAGAAATATTTACAAAAAGAAACACTAGATTCTCTGGCACACTCTTGCAACAGTCACTCTTTTTAGAAAGAGAAATTGGGAATGCACATGGTTGGGTTTAAAGACAACATATACATCTCACTCACTAGGTAAAACCTACCCTTACACTTGTAATTTTTACTTTTTTACAGTTACTCACTTGCAAAACAATATTTCAACTTCAATTTCTTTTCTTTCTTTTTTTTTATAATTATTAAAAAATAATAATAATAATAATATCGGTGAGAGAGAAGCTTCCTGTTGAATAAGAAAGAAATAGCTAGCTACGTGCGGGCCAGCCTTATTCACGGGTTCTCCTATTATCAGATTCTGTCATCCAAGTTTTTTTTTTTTTTTTTTTACTTACTTACTTACTTACTTCCGCAATAAAAGGATTAAATCTGAAAAATAATTATAATTATAGTTTTTTCTTTTTTTTAAAAAAAAGAACTTATTAATAACACAAATATAAACTCTTTTTTACTATTTTTTTTTTTAGCTATCATCGGTTTAATTTTAACTTTCTTTTTATATAAAACAATAAAGTTCGATGGAAGAAAATATCAAAACACAAGAAAACAAGTAGTTTCAGTTTTATAATGAAGTGCGAGTTGCGAATGAAATTGATTACAAATAGTATGAAAATGATTAACGCGTTCCAAACATGAGTAAGATGATCATTTTATTAAGAGTGTTAAAAAAATCAATAATTCAAAAAATGTGGCCACTCAAATGGAATTTGAAGTGTTGAATTGATTCATTAATTTACTTGAATTCAAAAAAAAAAGAAAATTTTACTTTTTTTTGGTCAACCTAAAATTAGTTTGGATGGACACTTATTAATCATTAATATATATATATATAACTATATACACTTATATTTATTTTAATTTTATTGAACTTGATAAAAAAAATTATTTTTTATTCTCTGAAATTGTTTCAAATATTTTTTAAGTCTTTAGAAAATATCTTTCTTAATATATAATAAAATTTAAACATTGATATTAATTTAAATACGAAAAAAATAAATAAAAATTTCAACATAGTCCAAGTAACATATGACTTGTATTGTTAGAAGATTGGATTGTTCCACTTAATTAACCCATGTTGATTTTGTGTAAGAATGAAAATGATTATATATATATATATATATATATATATATTAAAGGATGGTTTGGTTGGGTTGAAGGTCAGATTTGGGCCAACCATGGTCGGTTACTTCATGGGATGTTTCTGGTCAACTTAGCCATGTGGTCCCTTCTCTCTATAAACTATTGCCTATTTCTCTTTTTTATTTCACATTTTGCTCTATAAAATATATTCCATCACTTTTTTTTTTTATGTTCTTGCTCAAATAGAATTAAATAAATTGTTAATACCTTTCAAATATAGTTTATTCTTATTTCTAAATTTTGTATTTTATTATTATTATTATTTCTTCTCTTAACCTTCAAAATCAAATCATTCCCACTAAAATTCTATTTTTTTTTTTAAAAAAAAATGAATTGACGTACAAGACAGGAAAAAAAATCAAATCAAATTTTCTGTTAATTGAGTTTTGTTAATAATATTTGTTTTAAATTAAGTTTATAAACTCTATTTTCCACTTATATTTCATAGTATTGATCTATTTTTAGAAATAAATATATATTGGATATTTTTTACATTAATTATATCTAGTATTTGAATATTGGTAAATATTTAAAATATTTGTTAAATATGAAGTCAGATTTGTTATGTGATTTTTTGAAATTTAATATTTGTATATATTACAAATTTTTGTGGAAAGTTAACAAAAATTAAAAAGTTTACGTCTTTCTCAAAATTTATCGTGTTATCAAAATCATCGCTTACCAAAATTTATCATTATATGTTTTGATGATAAAAAATTGGATGATCAGACTTTTATTTATTTATTTATTATTATTATTATTATTTTAGAATAACGTCCAAAATAAACAGTGTCAGGGTTTTTTTTATCAGACATAAAAATGTGGCAGGGATTTTGAGCCCACATAAAGCCCAAAAGGCCCATATAATGATAATCAGTACGCAATAGTAAACCTCTCCCACTTGAAATTATGAGAGAATTTTAAATTTTATGGGAAATTTGAAAATAATTTCACTTATTTTTAGGTTAATGCTACCATTTTGGTTTTTGTATTTAAAGGATTACTGAATTTTGGTTTGTGCACTTTGAAATATTTTATTTTAATTAATACAACTTATTTTAATAGAAATTGTTACCAATTTATTGATTGACATGTATTTAGTACCTTACCATATTGGCAAACACTTCCATCTATAAAGCTTATCATATTATATATATATATATATATATATATATATATATGTATATGTATATGTATAGTAATGAAATACATAGATTTCGTATATGCATATAGTGATTTGATCTCCAATCTTACTTGTCGTTGAGGAAAAACAAGAGCAAAGTACTACCTTACTGAGACAATAGATAGACATTCTAACCTTACCAATATCTTGATATAACTAATCCACACTAACCTATTGTCTAGATATAATTACTATTTTGTTCTAAAAAAAATATTTATATATAATTGCTAGTTCATCTCAAAAAACAAGGGTCGTACTTTATTAGGTAGGATATTCTAACTTGTTAAACGTTTCTTGCTTTCTAATTCAACAATATTTGTAAAACATTCTAATATAATTTTGATTTTTTTATACTACTACAAAAAAAGACATTAATTAAACTTGTGAAATGTCAAATACAGCAATCTTGACGGTTTAATAAGTCAAATAATATATCAATAGTCGAGTAAATGTTAACTATAAAGCAAGAAGGGTGAATGAGATGGTTCAATCTAGAATTGTTAAGCTAATTTAGCTAATTTTTTATTCAAAAGGTTGTAATATAAAGAAGATATCATCACATGGGTTTTTTTTTTTTTTTTTTTTTTTTTTTTTTTTTTTTTTTTTTTTTTTTGGAGAGATGACATGAGAATTGTTAATGTGACATAATTAAATTAACCACAAATATTGAGGAAACAAAAGTGATGAAATGAGGGGAAAAAAAAAAGGGAGAAGTATGAGTACATAATTTGCCAAAATAGAAGTCAAGTCACCACATAAATACTTGAGTCAATTTTTGGATTATATGCAAGGAAAAGCTTTGACTGTTGGCTTCAATAATTCTATTTGAATTTCACTTATTATCATTATTATTTCTTTTATAAAACCCATATTATTTTATTCTTAAAATACTTCTTACATGGTTGAAATAAATTTGATAACTTCAAAATATATTTATAATTTCACTCTTTTACCTAATAATAGGTAATTTTTTTCTCTTTGACGGAGAATGAATCTTGAATTTCTAAGTGGTTAATAATAATAAATGTTACAAAAATTATAAATGATTATAAATATAATAAAAAAAAATTAAAAAAAAAAACAATTAAAAGAGAGAAAAATATATGAAAATATTCCAAACAATTCATAGACGAAAGCAATGATTGAAAGCAAAAATTTGAAATTACGAGTAGAAGTAATTAAATTGAAATGGAATTGATTTCATTTGAAATAATTAAAAGGACAACAGTTCAGGGACCAATTTTTGTTGTGTTGTGGAATGTAAAGCCTTTAAGAAACATCTTTAAACAGTAAATTGCAGAAGAAATAAGAGAATTTAGGGCCCATATATATATATATATATATATTATGCTATGAACACATCATTTAAAATTGACCTAAGAGATATGGTACACCTGTCCCCAAACACAGCCACTGTTTCATTTTGGCAATGACACAGACAAAAAGCTTAGGCATTCTCTGTTGCCTAAGCAGACTGAAATGCATTCACAAATCATCATTACTCCTAAATTCAACAAATAACACACACAAAAAAAAAAAAAAAAAAATCATATACTTTCAAATCATATTTGATTTACAAAGGTAGAAGTGTTTTTAGAATGAGAATTTATTTTGAATATTTATAAATAATAATTTTATTCAAAAATTTATTTTGATGTAGTTTTTAATATTTAGTTAAAATTAGTATTTAGAATGAGTATTTTGGTATTCAAATACAATAATAAAATAATAAGAGTTTATTCTCTTTAATTGTCGATTAAAATTGAAAATTTCATCATCATCATTATTTTATTTTTTTTGTAAAATATCTTTTGGATCTCTCAATTTTTTTAGTTTGGTATCTGAATTTTCAAAAATATTTTGTTTTCTTGAATTTTGGAAAGTTTGTTGAATGATATTAATGTAATTAAGGAGTTTTCAATCTATAAAAACTTGATTAGATCATAGGTATATATTATCTTTAGAACTAACTGATTATAATTAATGCACTCGCACAAACATCCACACTCACCCTATTTTCACTATCATTAATATAAGCTCAACGATCGGTTACTTCTCGAGGGTTGTACATAACCTAGTCAATTGTGTTAATTCATGGTCAATAGTCACCGCGAAAGTCAGCACAATTAATTTAGGTTAAGGTCAATCAGACAAATTGTTAAATCATGAAAATTTATTAAAAAAAATTATTCAATTTATTTAAACTTTTAGTAAATGTTTAAACTTCAATTTTATAGTTAATTAAATTATTAATTAAATAATATTGACCTTATAATTAGTCATATTTTTTATATACGATAACCTACAATTTTTTTTTAAGGAGTGTCTAATTTAAAATTAGAAAAATTAGAAGATAAAATATGAATTGTCAATCCATCAAAAAAACTTACGCTTGGCTTTTAATTAGAAAAATACAAAAAAGATATTCCAATATACATATTGCAGAAGTAACGTCTGATGAGTTATATATGTACCTTTACACTATTGTATTTATTGTATATATCGAGATGTACAATGACACATACATGTGTACATATTTGTGTATGTGAATATGAGTTCGATCATAATATAAAATTTACTATACAACTCGTCTGCAAAAATGTTGTACAACCATTGTACACCTTTGTCTTCTATTAAATATATGACTTTAACTTTCTTGATCCCATTGTTGTCTTCTATTAAGGGTATGAACTTGTTTTTGTGGATGTACATGAATATGTTAGTTATTTTAGAATGCATTTTCAACTTTAATGATATGTGTGGACCCATTTTCATTGTATAATTTGAATATAGAACCTTTTCATTCCAAATCTCATTCAACAATACTATGATGGGAGTGACTTCCAAAGAAATATTATCGAATCTAAATTAGATGAATGCTATTGTAAATTTAACTTAACGATCGTTCAAAGCATCTACTGCCCTAGATGGTAGCTTAAGCATGTTGCTATTTCAGGATTATAAAAAAAAATAAAAAAATAAATAAAAATCAACTCACAATTTGATCATATTATAAGAGAAGAGAATTCGAAAATCCTGGAGATGAGTAGTTGGAGGAAATTATCTACTCTTGATTTTAAGTGATCAAGTCCTTAATTTGAGGGTAAAAGATGATTGCATTAGACATTTTATAAGTTCAAATAAGTTAATTAATAAAACAATTCAAAGATATTTTGAGATAACTTTATTTCTCTATGCACCCAGATTTTTGAATTAGCTATGAATTTAAATGCTAATTCAGTTTAACTGTTTTCTTAATATGTTTCAACAAAATAGCGATTCGTTACCTTTTCTCTAAGATTATGTGGATTAAAATAATGATAACTTCTAATTAACAAGATATTAGTAGCCATCAAAATTTATTATGAAAATGGTTACAATTATTTAAGAGAAATGACAGAAAGTAAACCAATACCTCATTGAGCTTCCAAAATTCAATGGGTTTTTTTCATATCCAATTGAGCCTCGCCTATTGTATCCCACGTCTAAACAATCAAATTAAACAACTAGTTATATATTAAATAATAAACGACACTACCTGTTTTCTCCCAACCAAATGTTTTCTAGATCAGCACAAAAATAAAATAAAATAAAATAAAATAAAAATCATCAGACAAAACAAAACTAAGTCCTAAATACAATAATTTAAATAATATTTTAATCCAGGCTCGTTTTTTTTTTTTTTTTTTTTGCAAGACAAACACCATCATAAGAATCCTTTAACTTAATTAAGAGAAAAACTTATCTGCTTTTTAGGAGATACTTACACATACTACTATATTTGTATAGATAATAATGTGCTAGATCTTTTATTTATCATTTCTTTTACATTAGTTGAATCGTCATCTTTTATAAATAATTATGTGACATCATATTACTATCCATACAATGGCGTGAAACTTGTATACGTAATCCTAACACTAACACTAACTCTAACAAATTGAAAATTGAACATTGAACAAAAATAGAATAAATTTCAAAATACATATTTTGACCAATGGAAAATTCTAGTTCTTTCTTCCGGTTTTGGCAAGACAAGAACCATCATTCATGTAAGAATGCTATAATATAATGTTCCTATAAACAACCCATAAAAGAATGTTCCAACAAACAAGGAAGATACCCCCACATAGATGTCATTTCATTAGGCAAGAATCAATCAAGATCTAAATGTGACTAGATTTTCCAACATCAAAATATCAATCATTGTGAATAAGTAAGTTTGTAAATACATTTGTCTATTTAGTCTCTAAATTTCTATTTCGACAGAATTGAAATTAACCAATGCAGCTCCGAGTAGTATATAGTAAAAGAAACACAACAAAATTGCACACATGCACAATTTACACATTTTATCAATTCCATGTTTTACCACACCGTGCCAAATTAGAGATTTTGTCGATTAATCAGCATACCAACATTATAGAATCATATTACAATGTCCAAGAACTAGATAAGGGAGAAATGCTATTTGCCTGGATGAAATATGTACCATTTAAATGAACTTTCTGGTGATTGATTCCTTGTAGAAAGAGAGAGAGAGAGAGATGCAGTTTGTCTTGTCTTGGAAAAAGCTCGCAGCAGATTCTGATTTGACATATTATAAATTTAAATGGTTCATAGTCCATCAAGTTTCTTCTTCTTTTTTTTTTTAAGTTTTGAAGAATTAATAAAGATGCAAGAGAGAATTTGGCTAACCACGAAACAGCTTGTGATTCTTCAAGATTCAGCAACAGATCTTTTTCCTATTTGATTGATAGCTTTGGAGTTGATTGGTCTACACTACATTTGTTTATAGCGAAATACAGTGTATTACAAATCATGAAAGTTGAAACAGGTAGCGTGGTAATTTAAAGACTGTGTACATAAACAGAAACCAAAACCTTCAGCCTTCACTAAACAGGACAAAAGAACAGAACTCAGTCCAAGCAGTGATTAGATTCCTGCAAACCTAACAAAAGTAGATAATATATGAGGAAGTGGTTTTATATGAGGGAAAGATCAACATTTTATTTGGGTTAGAAAGATTTTTAAGCTGTATCCCTGAAGCCTTTGGTGCAGCACTGGGTTCTTTTTTTTTTTTTTAATTTTCATCTTCTTGTCCTGCCAAACAGAAAAGGCAAAACAATGTTATATAAGGGGGGGATTTAGATCAAGACCCCCATTATGGAACAGCTCTTTATGAACCCTCCAATTCAAAGGAAACATTGTGATTCTATCATATGGAAGCTAAACTGGTAGCTCTATTTTGAGCTCAAAACAGTTAGCCAAGAGATTTTCACATCTTCATTCATTTTCACCTCTAGCTACTTCCAACCTTTCACTGAACAATTCTTCCCAAAACCCTTCATCAAGTACTTTATCTTCATCCTCTTGTGGAAGTAACTGTTCTTCTTCCTCCTCTTCTTCATGTCTTGGCTTGCCAAGCCCCTGCATCTCTAAAGCAAGTGCTTCTAGCTCTGTTATCCCAAACCCATATTCACCAGATTCTAGAGGTTCAGTTTTAATGGCGTTTGAACCTTCCCCTAAAAATCTCCCACACCCACCACTGCTATGCTGCCCTTGTTCAATGGGCCTACTCCTTTTCTTAGATATGGCTTCTTCAAGCTCCTTCCTCTTCTCCTTTTGCTGGATTAACTGCTGAATAAAAGATGGGTTTTGCATAGCCCTAGCTAAGAAATTCATCATTTGTCTCTGCTTGATTTCAGTTCCTCTTAGCCTTTGCTCCATTGCTTGAAGATAAGCTCTTGTGCTCTGTTGTTCTTGCCTTAGCTTCACTAACTCAATCATCAGCACTTGCTTGTCACGTTTAAGGCGATCCACTTCTGCATCTACTCCGAATTGACCAACCTCGACACAAGCTCCACTCCCTTGCTGTGATTGAAGATTGTGATGCTGATATGTTCCTCTCCTTCTCTTTATGTTCTTGAGAAGATTCTTCTGGCCTCTTAGAAACCCCTCGTTTGCAAACTCCCATCTATCTGGATCTATCTTTCGAAAACCCTGCAAGAATTGACCAAGAAACAACACTTCAATAAACAGAACCCCAGCATCTGATTTCCCTTTTGGGTGGACAAATTTCTCAAGAACAGCTCTTGAAACCAAATTGTTCCATCAAAAAACAAAATCAGTGGAAAACAAGAAATGGGAATTCAACCAATGAGCTGACCGTACAACGGAGATTTTGAAGCTAGATCACTGCTTTTTCTTCTTGCGAGATTTCTATTTGATTCACAGAATAAAAATTAATAAATTCCCAATTCAGAAAGCTTCTAGAGCTTTCGCACAATTATGAAGGTAAAAGAGGACAAAGCTATTCCAGTCGAACATTCCAGAATATAGTGATATTGATATAAAAAACTAATTAGTGAAATTACATTCCTACCCATACTAGCAATGAAGGGCAAATCGGTCAACGAAATCTTCTAGATTCCAAATTCTCATCCATCTCCAGAAAAACACAACAACGAAGTTCATCGAAAAAACAAAAGTAAAATCCGATAACGAAATTACTTACGTAAGTATTAAGCTGCCGAACGAAGCTGGAGAAATTGTTGTGCTTAAAGAATCTGGGAAGCAATTCAGTTGAAAAACAATGAGGATCCCAAACAACGAAGCTATTTCCCCCGAAGCTCCAAGAAATTACACGATCGGTATTGAAATCATCAACGATTTCAAATGTCTTCGTCAGAAACGGCGGTGGACCGACGTCGTACAGCCCTTCCATCGGCACCGGCGCCGCCATCTCCAACCGCCGCTCGCCGCCGGCGTCGGAAGAACTCGATCCCGGATACTCTTCCTTCACCGGAAACAGAGGATTCATCTCTGCAGCAATCGCTAACCAATAATAATCAACCATAGAAAAAAAAATTCCCCAAACGCTCTTAATTCATTTAATTTGGTATAATCAGACTATACAATCAACCTAAAAACAAAAATTAAACGAAAGAGGAAAAAAAGAGGGAAGAAGAGAGAAATGAAACTGAAATTCTATTGAAAAGCACAAAAATGGAAAAGGGAATTGCATAAATACCAAATGGAAATGGATGATTGGAAAGTTCTAGACCTTGTAGGGTTGAGAATTGGAGAGAACTTTCCTGGGCAAGTTGGAGGAGAGAGAATGAAGGTTCTGGAAGGTTCAAGAAACAAAGTGGAAATGGAAATGGAAGGATTGAGAGTGTGTGGTGTGGGACTGAAGCTCACAGTCTTATGAATTGGTGACCACAAAATGACCCTTGGAGAGGGTAAGGGACCCTTTTTATATATCAAAAATAATATTTATAAATCCTATTGGTTCAAAATTATTGGGATGTTCCCAATTTATTGTTATTGTTTTCCCTTTTTTTATTTTATATTTCTTTTTTAGTTTTATTTGGTTTTCTTTCTATTTCCCCAGGGATAAGGTTTTATATCATTATCAGTTTAATAAATCCCTTGACTTGTCATTGCAAATTGAATGTTAAAGCCTCTTGATATGAGATTGAAGAAAAATATTTTGAGTCAACTATTTGTCATTATCAATTTGTGGATAAAATTTGAGTCAACTATTTGTCTTTGTGAATTTGTGGATAAAGTTGCCGATACATTGATTAGAAGATCTGTGAAACGAAAAGCAAAGTTAAGAGATGTATATCTAAAGTGGAGAGGACATAATCGTATCAATAGAGACGTCCATGAAAACAACTTCCTCATCTCTGTCTCCGTTTCCTATACCAATTCCATTTTCATGAAATTCACCGTTATGTTTCACGAAAATCTGTGCGAGGACTCCACGAAGAGAATTGTAGGAGATCGCAGTCCCTATAAGAAATTTTTTCCATTTTTTCATTTGAATATTTTTAGTAACCAATTTACATAATTAAATATTTTAATAAACTATCTATCAAATTTCAAATATATTAAAAATATTCATTTGAATATATAATTTTACCAACAAATATATTTTAACTACAATATGTAGGTATAAAATAAAGAGAACTTTTTGTATGTATATCGGCAAAAATCGAAAAAGTCAATTGTTGCGTCCATAGAGGCATTTTCAACTTTGTTAGAAACAAGTTTTTGTGAGAAAATGGATATCTTTATCTATGAATGTCGAGATTCGGATATAATTGTCATTTTTATTCAATAATCTTGTATGCACATTGATCATGTAGAATAGAAAAAATCATGTGAATGTTAGAGAAACTCGTATACATATAATTTAATGATACCATATAGCTAAACACTAATCCAAACTTCTCATATTTATTATGTATAAATACAGTTTAAAATCTATTTTAACGTACTAAAAAAAATTATTTTAACCTATCGAAAAATTGGTGGCATTAGGATTTGTTGTTTTGTGATAATTTTATGATTACGAGTTCGATCCTGAAAATCGGTATCTGTCTTATTAATTTTTAATAAGGTTTGTGAACTTTTGCCCTATTTGTATTTAAAAAAAAAAAAACTATTTTAACCTTTCGAACTTTCAAGGATATTTACTCCAGACTAATTTGATTATTATTATTTTTTTACATTTTGATCTATATTGTTATCTTTTGTTCCTTTGTATCATTAATAATATATTTTAACTACCATACATGAGACTTTTATACACACCCGTAATGATTTCAAGTATAATATAATAAAATATCATATACTTTTTAATAATTAATATTTTGTAAGTAATTAAACATATAGTAAAATTAAGTAATTGTCTAATTCAAACGACTAAATTTTGAAGAAAAAACTCGAAACAGAAAGTTGAGTATCAAAAGGATGGATGAGACCATGACCATATCCATATGATTAAATTAAAAAAAAAAAAAAAAAGAAAAAAAAAAAAAAAAAAAAGAAACATATCCAAATGATTTACTAATTAAGTTAGAGAAGTTTAACTTTATAAATTTTCCTTAGTTTACTTGCATTTTCCTTTTATCCTGCAGGCCAAAAGGATGTTAAATTTACTTTTCAAAAGAATTTTTTTTTTTTTAATTTAGAATATATAATTACACACTATATTCGATATCTGGGTGATCATGTCTATCACTACACCGACTGCTGAAAAATATCAAACGAATGAAGATTACACACTAGTGTTACGGGTTTGAAATTTTTTTTTGAATTTAAGGGTTCGTATTTTATATTTTTTTTAATAAAATAATAATAAAACTCGTGGCTAGTTCTCATAAAAAGCAACAAATTTTAAAAATGAGAGCAGGCTTACGTGTTGTCAACTAAAGCAGCTTATATATGCCAAAGTAACAGCAAATTGTGACACGAGTAGAGAACACTGTGAATATTATAATTTAAAACATTATTTTAATATATTAATACACCACAAATATTAAACTAAAAAAAAAAAAAACACTCGGAATATAATATTGTTTGTTTTGATTGTTTTTATTTTAATTAAAATTTTATATGTTCCTACCCACAGGTTCTTAATACTTCTAGATTCTTCCTTTGGGTATATGTTATATTTGAATTCAAAAGTACGTACTGACGGAATATTTTATTTAATAGAAATAATTATTTAATTGTATCTATTTCTGCCTATGAAATGTGCTTAGCATATTGATTTTTGTGATCGAATTCGTGACGCTGTTGTTAAACTGGTTAACATCAAACAATAAAATTATTGTGTTGTAATACTTTCATTATATTAAATAATTTTTAACTCAATGATAAGCAAATTCACTTTATTTTTTTGAACTATGAAAATGTAAACGTTTATAACTAAGTTATTAAATGCACTAATTAATATCTA
>JBBMEG010000002.1:1544776-1581193 GCA_037832605.1 Cyclanthera cordifolia | reverse complement strand
ACCATTCTGATTTATTTAGTACTAAATTGTATTATATAAAACACACCAAAACATTTATATTTTAATATTAACAACATTTCAAAAATATTCAATATATATCAAAATCCGTATATTTTCATTTTGTTTTCTTTTTATTTATCAATTTCACATGATTGTTTATGATGTGTTTCAGTCAAGGTTGAGATATCGATTTCACCTAATTAAATCATTTATTTTACTTGATTAAAATCATCCATTTTCTGAATTTTGTTTTTTTTTTTCACAATAATTGAATTTTTCTTTTATTTGTTGAAAGAAATATTTGATTTTTTCTTAATTGTTAACGTGTATTAATTTTTTTTCTGCTGATATTAGTGAAAAGTTTCTTATAATATTTAATTACTTTTTATTATAGTATAGCTACATTTGGTTGCTAAATTTATACGATATAAAGTTATGTTTTTATTACCAAAGTGTATATAGTTTAATTGATATTAGTGATACATTAATATCCTGAGCGGTTCGATTTTAAAATAAATCTTTTTTTTAAATATTTTAAAAATTAAATCAAAACAATATTTTCACTATATTTCTTGCTAATATAACTAAATTTGACACAAACATCAAGTTGTTGGATTTGAAAAAATAAGTTTTTTTTTTTGTTAGATGAAACTGAAAATCAATAATCAGCACCCTAATTTCTATATATATATTGTTGGGTAATATTTCTCGAATCATCCTATAATATTTTTTTCTTCAGAAAATAACCTAAATCTTCGCCTCCTCCTTCCTAATAATGCTACGAAGCCCTAGATTGTGGTTTCAAAACTGCAAAGAACGGAGACCAACAATGGAGGAAAAACTCAAAGTACTCGAAATCTATGAGCTCCAATATTCGGACCTCTTCCTCTTGTCTACTCCTTTTCACTCTTCATCTTCACTGCAACAAAACCGACGGAATGAATCGATAACCAAATCAATTCTTGAAGCTCTAGGGCCCAATGGACCTGGCCTTCTCGCAATCACCGGCGTCCCCAATTCTTCTCTTCTCCGCCGAGCATTACTTCCTCTCGCTCGCAAGCTCTCACTGCTCAATCCTGATGATCGGAAGCGGATTCTCAAGGTTTCACTTCTTCATTTTCCCTCATTCCACTGGCTATCTCTCTCTCTCTCTCTCTCTCTCTCTCTCTCTCTCTCTCTCTTTTTTTGCTTGAATGCATTTAGTGAATTTTTGCGGAAAATGACAAGAATCTGATGTTGACACTGTTTTCCATTACAACTTTGTGGGAATCATGCCGATTGTTGACCATTTTGGTTCTCTTCTGTTGAACAAAACCGAATTAGGAAATGAAATAGTAGCTGATCACTCGGAATGTCGCCATATCATGTCACAACTTGCATTGATTTATTTAAACTTTCTGCATACGCGATGACAATTGGAGATTTAATTTTTGTTGAACTCTAGTTGATCTTCTTACATTTCTTTGTGTTATGTTCTTAGTTATCTGAGTTTCTGGGTACTTTTGGTTTGTTAGGTTACTTCTAAATTAGTCTATGAAGCTATACCTTTAGTAACTCCTAGGTAACACACTTAAAAAAAAGAAAAAAAAAAGAAGAGATATATATATATATATATATAAAGGTCTATGAAGCTCGGAATCAAATTGTCGAAGTGTCTTTTTTTTGTTTGGTCATCATGAGATCTTAGCTAAAAATTTCTGGTCGCTATGGACATCTTACCACAACATCTTTGTAAGGAATCAAATTATTGTTCAAATGGGACCATCTTCCTAATATCTCCATTGCTTTTCATTTAACTTGTCAGGATCATAACTTAGGGAGTGACGTTCCCTTGAGAGATCCAGAAAGAAGCGTCTCCTCTTTTGCAATGCAACTCAAATATACGAAGAGCAATGAGTTCACGCAGCACAATCGAAGTCAGAGTGGTGACAAACAGTCACCTGGCTCAGAAGCTGATCAGTTTCGTGTTTCGACCGAGAAAGACTTCCGGGACAATGAATTTAAACATCTTGGTGATTCAATTATAGAGCTAGGAAGCCTCATGATGGAACTAGGACTTTGCATTGCACGTATATGTGATCGGGAAATCGGAGGTCGAGAGTTAGAAGAAAGCTTATTAGAGTCATGCACTGCAAAAGGCCGTCTCATACACTATCATTCAACTCTGGATGCCCAGCTTTTAAAAAAATCAACAAACTGCAAGGGAACTGCAAGAAACCAAGCTAACTCTAGAAGAAAGAAAGAACAAAGCGTACACAGTGGACAGGAGCCATCAAACTGTAAAGCACTCTCTCAATCGAGCACAAATCTGTGGCAGCAATGGCATTATGACTATGGAATCTTCACAGTACTAACATCTCCCATGTTTCTTTCACCATCGAATACGCTCAAAACCAGAGCACAAGATCTATGTTGCTACAACGAATGTAGTTCTCCCAGTAGACACTCGTATTTGCAGATATTTGATCCTTGTAAGAACAGCGTTTTCGTGGTTAGTGCTCCTCCAGAAAGCTTCATTATCCAAGTGGGGGAATCAGCTGATATTTTATCACGAGGGAAGCTTCGGTCTACTCTACACTCTGTGCGCAGACCTTGGGAGCAAGAGGATTTGTGCAGAGAAATGTTTGTTGTATTCTTGCAGCCAGCTTGGAACAAAACGTTTTCAATGTCTGATTATCCCATTGAAAATTCAATCTTGTCTGAGGACATAAAAGATCTTGCCGAACAGGAGGAAACGAGAGAAATCCAGAAGATAATTCCACCATTAGCATTAAGATTGAAGGAAGGGATGACATTTGCAGAGTTCTCTCGCGAAACTACTAAGCAGTATTACGGTGGAAATGGTTTGCAATCTAACAGATGATCCAGTTACTCAGTTATTTGTAAGCTCTCAGTTAAAGTTACTTTTTTGTTTGATTGAGCAAATTTCTTATTGCATACTCTTGTATCCATGCTCTACATTTTCTTGGGTAAGCATGTTTACCTGTTAAGATTCATGAATCTGATTCAACATACATAGATTTTGAAATTTGTATCTAAAAAGCTCAAGATAGATTTTGAAATTTGTATCTAAAAAGCTCAAGCATATTCATCTTATTGTTGTATCTCTCATAGTTTCCCTAGTTTTTTAGTTGCACTCTTTTCATCTCTCACACTTTTTCCCTTCAATTTAATTAAGTTCAAAATCTTAGCATCAAATCGTTTGGATAATTAAAAAATTGATCAAATTGGAAAAAGGTGTGTATAGGAATAACTGTGCCCAGACACGAAAACATCAGAAAGCCATGCAAAGGATTAAAACTGAAATGCATCTTTCGATTTATCAAACATCAAAATGATACATTGATGTATATGCACAAATCCTCCTGTTTCCTCGTGAAATTTTGACCATGTATGTATCTAGAAGCCTGATGTTTAACTTTAGCTCCAAATCCCACATATCCAAGTATGGTGTCATATATATCTCTGATTCATACAGGTACGAAAGCTGCTAGAAGGGTGGTGATTGACTAAATGACTAAAATAAAGCATTCTTGTTCATGACTCTGCTACCCTCAAAATAGTAAACAGAGAGAGAAAGAGATTTATGACATCCAAATAGATAGCCACAGCAGCCCAAATGTAGTCATCATAAGAGTAACTGAGGAGGTTTCCAGTGTCATAAACGATATATCCACAGAAAATGATGGAGGCCAAGCACCCATAAACCATTATAGAGGTCCTACCCAGAGGAAAGAAAAGCTGCACCATGATAATGTAATCAAAGGTTAGTTAGAATATCAAAACCTCAGATGGAATATAAATATGCCATTTTTTGTTTGGTTCTTGACAGAAAATAAGAACTTGTTTAACGGCGTTTGATGATCATGTCTGAGAGAGCCAAGTAGTAATGAACCTGAATCATTCCAAACACAAGAAGAATGAGCAGAGCTGCAAACAGGAATGGACCAAGGAAGCTGAATTCAATCCCTCTTCTAGCAGCCCAAAATGTGACAAAATTTAGACTGATGACTGCCACTGTGGTTAGCATTACAGATTCCAAAATCACTTTCCCTGTGAATAGCATTGAGGAATTTGGTAAAATGTCAATTATATGAGATTATAGATATAGAAAGATAGATGAATGTTGTGAAGATGATTGAAAAAAGTATATACAGTCTGATGACAAAGTAAGTTCTTTTTTATTTGTAACTAACTCTGTTTTTGTTTCTACTTGAGATCATGATCAATGAAGCAAAGCAACAGTGAATCAAGCATTATTCAAAGACTTACACATTGACAAAAGGAAAATAGGCTTGCAGAGAAAACCCACAGAGGCTTACCATTGGTGAAAGCACAGGTCAATCCAACAGCAAATGCCAAAGAAAGTGTGAAGATTCCCAGAAGAATGAAATTCAGTGGATGATGTTGATGGTAATAGTACAATGGCCACAACACTGCCAATTTGTTTCCATCACAAACAGAACACATTCAAGTAAGTAAATTCACAACAACCACTTGGAAAATTTCTATTTTTTCAATCTTACCTTTGGAATACTTTCCCCCCCCCTGATGTGCCACTCTCTTTGAACATATTGTCATAGTCAGCTCTCTTAATTGTGTCGTATGATTTTCATTCTTGAACTTATTTTGAAAGATTAGATCCGTTAGATTTCGGTAGTTAGTTGTTAAATTAGGGTGTTTTTGTCTGCTTAATTTTATGGTTAGGTTTAATATTTCTATTATTAAATTCAAGAGTTGATTCCTTGAGGATTCTTCAAGTATAGGAATGAGTTCAGTCGTAACCATCTAAGAATCAATTCATCATAAAATTTATTTGACTGCATATAATAAGTAACATCCCAAAAAAAGCATCAGACACTATGGGAGTCAATAATTGTAGGACTTGATTATTTTAAAAGAGTGATATTAGAGAAGAAATTGTGGTAATATATTGTTTGGATGAGATAGAGTCATTTATAAGTTTAATCCTTTGATGAACCCAAGAAAATTAGAGTAAGAATAATCAAAATGGGTTTTTATATATACATACATACATACACTATAATGTTGATTTTTTAATGTTATTATTATCTTTTGGTTAGTAAAAATGAAAATTTGTGGGGTTCAAATTTATGCTTAACTTCACAAATTTTAATTATTGCTCTTTTATATTATGTAATATTTTAAATCCGTTTTTGGAAAAAGAAAAATATATCTTTAATCAGTTTAGTTGGGTTTGTGTGTGTATTTTTAAGAACCTTGTAGTTATAAGAGTTAATGTACTTGTTGGTGTATTAGCTAAGTTTAAATGAATTAATGAAACCCTCAGGAAACATTTTTGTAGAGCAAAATTATGCTAACAGAAGAAAAAAAGAGAGAAAATTTACTTATGAAGGGCGTAAATAAGACCAATATATACAAAGCCAATCCTCCATTGTCCTGGACGAAAAACGCGGCGACCGGAGGAACCGATACGACGGTGGCGGCGACGGCGACGGTGGCTACCAACTGAACCGAAATGATGGAATAAACCTTCCGGATGAAGGCCCACCGGAGGTGCGGCGGCTCCACCATCACAGGGAATTGGGGGACCTCTCCGGCCTCCACGTCAGCCTTCCGGTACGGGTGGTTCCACATCGTTTTGTCTCCGGTGATCGGCGCGTGGTTTTGTGCGCGCAGTTTGTTTGCTTAGAAAAATGGTCGGTGAAATGAGGAAGAATCATAATTGATAATTATTGTATATTTGGAATGTTGGCGGTTGAGAGTGACGCGTAGTATCCACGTGTTTGAGGTCCAATGAATTAATGCCATGTGGATTAGGTTCTGCTGTGCTGCGACTGTGAAGATAACAGCATACGTTCAGTCATTTTGAAGCGTTTTAATCCAATCTTACCCAATTCAACGGTACTATTTCACAAAACTATAAATTGATTTTGGTGGTAGTTTAGTTCTAACATAGTTTGATTCGATTTTAAATATGGATATTTGACTTTTATCTTTAAGTTTTTATTTTGAAATCTTGCAGCACGGTTTCTGATCTCGTTGTGCATTATCAGTCTTCGTGCCTTTTTATGTTGGGGCTCTGCCAATTTGTGAGGTTTCGAGCGTTTTTTTTGGAGGGGTTATCTCCCTGATTTTTTCACTTATTTTCTTCTACTTTATAGGAAGATTTTAAAAACTCAGTTGATTTGGTTGGTTGAAGTAATGTTTTTTAAGTTAAAAAAAAAACTATTGCTTACTATAGAATATACTGAATTTCTCAAATCGTGAAACTATCGTTGGTCACGTCGCCTAGCTTGCAATAAGATGAAAAAATGTGTATCATATTAATTGTGCAAATATCACTAAAATAATTTTCTTCTCTATTTTAGAGAAGTTTGTGAAGTTGTTTCTAGATAACCTAATTTTTCGTGAATATAATACATATATATCAAATCTCAAAAGATATAATAAATTCTAGATGATGTGTTATGCTTCATTAGACATGATGTCACCGCCTAAAGTCGGGTCTAATGTCCCAAGTATAGTAGAGTAAAAAAAGTTCAATTTTTTAAAAAGGTTTACTTCTCAAGTTGAAAAGACTAAATTGAAAGACTAAAAAGTTTTAGATAACAAAATTTATAAATAATTCAAAATTTCAAAATACATCAACAATTGTACCTTAGGAATACTTTCTACATTCCCGTCACCGCTAGTAAAATACCTCTTAAAATACGTTTACTAACATCATGAAACTGAAAAATATGAATTCATAGGACATTGATTAAGGACTAAGATTAAAAACTGAGCTCTCTAAAAAAAAGGTTGTTTAGGGTGAAATGTGAAGTATAAAAACCAAAATTTCACCCAGCATTTTAACATTGAAAAACTTATTCTTCAAATTTGCAGAAAAATGCTTTAAAAGACAAAAAAAAAAAGAAAAGAAAAGAAAGATAAAATGAAACAAAAATGTCCTAATGCTATTTTAATTGAGTGACAGTTGAGGCAATGTACAAGTTGTCTTGGTCATTTTTGAATCAGTGTTCAACTTACACTGTTGCCTCCTTGAAGCTTTTGGCCAACCATATAGCAGTTTCCCTTGGATCAACTTTCTCAGGTCCAAAGGGCTTCAGCAACACTCCAAGCTCTTCAAACTTCTCTTGCTGTAGCAATTTGGCACTGAACTCTAGGAGCCCTTCGAGCGCCTCGGCCCGTTGCTGGTACGACGAGGTGTCGAACCTTTGTTGCCGTGACTCCAAGGATAAACGGCTTGAAGAGGCAATTTCTGGATTGTGATCAAAGTAATCACTTCCATTCTCAGGAACTCCATAGTTGAGATTAGGAAACCTGGATTTCGTCGTGCTGATGGTTTTGTCCACGACCTGGATCGTGCATTTGTCCTTTGTAATCGAGTAGTTGGTGACGTCTTGTGAGTTGACAGTGCATTGTGCAGATGTTGACGATGTTCCACGGATGTGAAGGTGAGGATCCTCGGAAGAAACCAAGGGGAATTCTGCAATCTTATCCATTCTCGGGGCATCGACGGATATATCGGGAGAGTTTATGCTGTGAAGCAGCCCAGTATTTGACCTGTAAGGGGCGCCAAAAGCTGCAGCTTTTGTTGAGAGTGGAAGAGACGCCCTGCAAGCTGGATGTGAAGATCTTCTAGCTGGGGTATGTAATGCTGGAATCTGCAAACGAACAGACGGAAATGATTAATTTCAATAGTTTGTCGTTAATCTGTCCTAAGGATTAAGAACATGAAACTCAGCTTGAGCAATTGGATCCTAGCCAGTTATGGCAAAGGATCAAATGAATATGAGACAGGTGAGCCAAACACAGTTTTACAAAGGTATTATCCACTCATCAAAAAGCTTCAACGTAATATAGATAGTTTCAATATTGGTATTATATAAATTTACTTCAATTCATAAGCTGAAGTTTTTAGATTAATTAGTGATTTATCGCGATTCAATGATATAAGAGTAGGAGATTGAGTCGTTTTATCCCTAATTAATAATGATTTTCACTTGATGTATATTCTCAAATTTTCAAGTCTCAAAGTGAGTGAGAAAGAGTTGGTTGATAAAATTATTTACCTAACCCATAAGGTTAACTTTTAGGTTGTTTGATGATATAACGTGAATCAATATAGTATTAGAGTTCATTATACTCCAACAGATATTAGGTTTAAAAAAAATGAAATTGAAATTTAATCCAAGATTGTAAATCCAAAGAGCCGCCATTTTGAAGAGACACGTTGAAGATCCATAAAAAAGAAGATAAGGAAAGATCACAAGTCGCAGCCTTTATAACTAATCTCATTGCTAAGTAGTTTTGAGATAAAACTTCATATTATCTAATCTATAAACTTAATTGCTTCTCAAAATACTAATATTAAGGTGTAAACCAGAAAGGAAAAATGAAAAAAAAGACATGGCCAAACAGATGGGACTAGGGAAGAAGGGAGATTTGCATGGCTGATGTGATGATGTGATGATGTGATATAAGCTGTAACTCTACATACAAATTTATTATGAACTTACGGGATTGAAGTTTGCAGGTGAAAATTTTGAAGAGATAGTCTGCTTTTTGGGTGTAGCAGAAGCCTTAGCAGTAGAGACCCTTGAAGTTTTTGAAACGGTTGTGATCTTTGTGATTCTTGGTTGTTGAACGTCACTTTCTTTCTCAGCACAAGTACCAACAGATAATTCATCAAACTTTTCATTCAAATAGCTGGGCAACTGCTGTGATCTTCGAGAGGAACATAGCGACTCTTCCTCGGTCATGGAGACGCAGGGATTTAATGTCCTGTCATTGCTAAAAGACAGCCTCTTCTCTTTGAAATTTTTTACGTTATCAGATCCTGGCGCTACAAATCTTGTTTTCTTGATATTGTTTGTATCAGACCGTTGTAGAGGAAAGGTATTTCGCCTAGGGCTATTCAACTTAATGTGAACCTTCAAAATGTAAGGCTGGAGATGTGGACGATTAAGTAATTCAGCAGCCTAGAAAGTAAAAGCAAGAGATAAACGTCAGGAAAAATTCATAAAAAATGACAAACTTTGTTCAACGTTCCATTTCAACCCGATGCATTGTATCAGAATATCTAGACGCGAAGACATCCTTAGAAATGCACGTAAATTTTTTATAAGAAGAAATAGAGAAAATTACAAGATAAATCAAGCTTTCATACGTACGTGTACCCTCAATGAGTTCTCTTAGGACCTAAACCATATTGGTCATTCTATTTGATACCTTCTCTAGCACACCCTCTATTTATAACTAAATTCTCTATCAAACTATTAGATGTTTAGGAATGGGATAATTTTGAGATATTTCTAATTAATTACCCATATAGTCCAACATTAATCATAATTCCTCTCCATGCCCAACTCTATCAATTTTTCATTGTTGCTTATTTGCTTGCGACAGTGCAAGGGTGAGTGGTTTCAGTGCTATAAAGAGTGATTCAACTACTTCTCTTCTCAACAAATGTTGTTAAAAACCGAAGTGTGAAGAGGCAGCATAGACTTGGGTACTATCACATTTCCAAACATCAGCAAGATTGTACCAAGACTTAACATCAATAGTATTCATAATGAATTATGTCCATCATAACAGCAATATTAAACAAGAACATAAATAATTTGCTGACAATTATTATAAGAAAAAACAGAGCCACTTATGCAATAAGATATGGTCAAAGCACCCCCAGGTATGATTTTTCATTAGACATAAATATAATTGACTTTAGTCTTTAGATTACCATTCATTCCTCTATGTACGTTTGAGATAAAATCAATTACATAGGCAAGAAAGAGAAAAAAAGAGAGATAAAACATAAACATACACTTGGTCGTAGCTCCGTATTTTTTCGCAGCATGCTTTTGACGAGCCCTCGACTGAATGATGATTGATGAAGCAAGTTTTTCAGAAATATCAATGTCATTATTGAAGGCAAAATTAGTAAAAGAGTACGGATAATTGATGATCAATTATAGGATACGTGATAAATTTTCTCATAATGGTTGATGGAAATGCCAAAAGGAGGGAAAGAACGTCAATATTTTGAATCAGACAAGAAATTCAGAATATCGTTTAAGTTTTCAGAAAATACTAGTTGATTAAATGTAAATTCTAGAAGAAGGATTGAAACTCACAAAGCACCCGAATATAAGGTCGGAAGTGGAGCCACGATGGACTTGTTAATTTTATTGACTAAGGACTGCATATCCTGCTTGGAAAAAGAATCAAATTAGACTAGCCCGAGAAAACAAAGACTACATTGCTGTGTGATCTAACTTAACTACATGATGCAGGTAAAATGAACCGTCGGTTTTTCTGGATTTAAATATAACATTTGATAAGCAACTAAAGCAACTTACAAATGCCTTAAATGCAGGCTTGTGGGCAGCCATTTCATATATACAACATCCTGAACAGAAAAAGTTGGTGCCCGTATACAAATTCAAGAAATCACAACTGACATAAAATAGGAATATAAGGATCCATAGTTGGTAGTTTACCAAGAGACCAAATATCTGACTTTGAACCATAAGGTATGTCAGCAAGAAGCTCAGGGCACATGTAGCTTGGAGTACCCACAACCTGCAGTCCACAGAAGTATTATTGCTCTTGAACTCTAGCAGCCCCCTCTCTCTCACTCATGAATGCTGAAAAATACACATTAAATTTATTCGCACAACCTAAGCAACCATGCTACTCACAGATGAAGCAAGGTCATCGGAGGTCAACATTTTAGCAAGGCCAAAATCCCCTGCAGGCCAATACAGGACATAAATTCATTTATTCCAAATGGAACTAGAAATGAGATATTTGGTGAACATTCAAGACAAAAAATATATAGAAAGAAACAATGACTAAGGTAGATGGATTACCTAGGCGTATATCTTGAATTTTTGTCAAGAATATATTTGAACACTGTATCAATAATTAAAAAATTAATTAAATTTAAAGTAAAAGGACATAGTAACTTAAAGGATTGGTAATGTTATCTAACAAGGGTATACACAGTTAAGAACCGACCTTGACATCACGGTGAAGAATATGGTTGCAATGAAGATAATCGAGCGCCATTAGAAGTTGAACAAGCCACTTGCAAAGTTTCTGCACAGTTCAGTGTAACATGATGTGTTAGACAAACCAAGTCGATCATCTAAAAAAATTTTATTTTTATTTTATTTATTGAGTTGAACAGTTAAACAATATATAAGCAAAGCTGTAGATCTAGCCGTCAAACAAAAAACCTCTTCAGGAAAATGAACACCATTTGCTCTTTTTATAGCCTCAGCCCTGTAGAAAATAAGGAATAACAGTAAAGTTAAATAGATAGCACAGAAAACAATATTGAAGTCTGATCGTGAAATTGAACGAGACATCTTGTGCTTGGAGGGAAAATTCTAATTAGAAGTCTTCTTGTTTATGCTATATAGAGTTAAGTTAAGATACAAACTCATGTAATTATTCTCCTACGCAAGTACCTACCTGCAGCAAGGTTTTCTGTAGTCCTTTTAGTCAGCCTTGGAAGATAGATCACTACATTTTCTTTTATATTTGTGAGTATTCAGGTCAACTTATGTGGATCTCTACAATTTTCAAGAGACAACTATCTGACCTTACTATATTTGGTTGTCGAAGTATTTTATAGGAAATTAATTCATAGCTAGGTGGTATCAAACACATTCCCTTTAAACTCATTAGGACTCTCAAGGCCCTTATTTGACCTCTAAAACCCATGATGGCTTCTATATTTCTTTTGATAGTAATGAAATTGAAGCTTCTTACCATAAAAATAAGCTATTATGAAAATAATTTCAACAGAACTTACATGTCTCCTCCTTCACAATATCCTATCACAATACATACGAAACAACCCTGGACGAAAATATTTCAAAAAGTCAGACACACCGCAGAGAATGAACACGTTAAAACCAAAATTAAGCAATAGAGGAAAAGAAAACACTATCGTGCATTCAAACAAATAATAAAATTGAAAAAAAAAAAAAGATAAACTAGTTCAATAAAATTGATATTTATTCAATTCAGAAATGTGCCAGAAGGGGAATACGTGATGATGTACAGAGTAACTGTAATCGCATGTGTACATACTACATAGATGCTGAAGAATTAAAAATAAAATTTAAATATAATGGAGTCAAAACCTTAGATATGGTAGAACCAATAAGAATACAGACATCAAAACAAATCTAATGTATGCAACATCATAAAATAATACGTAAAGTATATAAAATTCAAGATATGCTAACCTTTTCTACCCAAGAATCTTTATACTCCACGATAAAGGGGTTGCGTGCTTTAGATATAAGCTCCATCTTTAAAGAAAAATAATAGAAGTAACCAATTAAGTGAGACGTTTTTTAACAAGACTACTCATGTAAAACATCAACTAGCAGACGCAACCTTTTAATTAGTATTTCTCGTATCTCATCCAAGAACGTACCATTTCAAGCAACTAGTTAAGGCTACTAAAAGGCTAAAAGCAGCCTAAAGATTTAGATTCAACTGTTATTTAAACAAACTAATCCAATAATAAATATCATAAACATCATAACGCTGACGGCCTATTTTTGCTCATAAAAAAGTAGGTGACATCATAGAATTGATAAATGCAAGCAACCTTTTATTTATTAAACGACAACTCACTTCAATAACTCACGCCAACAAGATGAAATATTTAAGACTCAAGATCATCATTTTCAAACATGAGCTCCCAAATATTAGAATAAATTCCATACTTACATGGCATTAATACAGAAAAAAATGATATTTCTTTCAGCAGAAAAACCACTAACCTCCTGATGAGCTGACCTCCTTGTTCTATCAGTCTGGCGAGCAAGACGAATCTTCTTGAGGACATACCTAAGAAATGCAAAGGAAAAAAAAAAGAAAAAAGAATTACCATAATCACTAATCCAGGAACCATGTCTGTCATTCAAAATGAAATTAAAAATACCTTTTCTTTTCAAGCTTATGCCTTACAAGAAGAGCAGAGCCGAACGAACCCTTGCCAATCTGCTCTAGAATTTCATACTGCTCCATTTAAATTCCGGCACACTGTTGCCCTTCGAAAAGAGAAGAGTACCCAAGCCAATGTCACTAACCATTCATCAAAAGAAGAAAATTAGACATAAACAGAATTATCATCATTTCGGCTCTGAAATGTATGCTGGTATAAGACAATAAGCAAACTTATGGCGACATGATTCAGAGGTTTCTGAAGCCAAGTTCATCATAAAAAAAATTAAAATGTCTCAATGAACAACAATAAAATAATGCAACGCCCAATTGTCAAATGGTTAATAAAATTTGAGACGTAGTAGACTACAAACAAAGAGTCAAATGCTATTAACCAATGGGAAACAAACATGCTAGGGTTACGGAGCGAATCCAGCACCATCGAATCCAAATATTCAACTCTCACTAACACAAATGGAGACAATGCGCGTAAAGAACCAAGGTTTTGAATTCAACACAAAAAGAAACAGCGTCGAATAACGTGATCGTGGAGTAGCCTTCACTCTTTCTTCACAGCATTCGATTCAGAACCACAAGGAAGGCTGTACTTCTCCTCTCACTCATTCTCGCCATTCACTCAACATTAACGGATTCGAATGCCATAAGAAATGAGGTACTAAAACACAGATTAATCAAATGCAAGGAGAAAAACAGTAGAAGTAATTCAGAAGAAGAAGCACGAAGACCGACGACCAACGACGGAGTTTCGTAACCAAAAGCTGAAACCAAATGCGAGTCAAAACAAGTACAACGACGACTGTCTAGGGAAACAACAGCGATTTGTAACATCAAATTTAGTCAGAGGAGTTTCGTAATGAGAAAGAAACTAAAAAAATGAAGAACAGAGAGAGTTGAAACCTGGTAGTTGCAGAAGAGGCGATTCTCCGGCGAGTTTGGAGGTTATGGAGGTGTAAGCAGGAAGTGGGAAAATTGCAGAGAGAAATGAAGAGAAACAGGCGGAGGGAAAATGTTCAACATTATTTATTGTAAAATCCATATTGTGATTATTTATTTTTATTTGAAAATATTTTAAATTTGGTCCCTTTTTTTTTTCTTATAATTTGAAGAGATATTTTATTTTTATTATATATATCCATTGGATTTGATGATTAAAAGAATGTAAGAAAAAAATACTCTTTATTATTTTAAGTTTGGAAGTCTTAATTTTAAATTAAAACGTTTTTATTAATAACGTTTCAATAATATTTAATATTAATATAATCATTTTATCTATATGTAAAAATTTAAAATTAGAATTGTCATTATTGTAATCCAGGTTAAATTAGGTAAAAAAATAATTTTTTTACAATAAAATTGATTATTATTGAAAGTCAACACTAAAATTAAACATTTTTGAAATGTGAGAGGCAAAAAGTATTTGATTTTGAAAGATGAAACAAAATAGAAATTAAATCTTAAATTTAAAGAAATTAATAAGTATTTTACTTTTTACCAAGAATTTAAATTTAGCTTTTCAATTTTGTGCATATAAATTTGATGTAGTAAAATTAGCACATCCTAAATATAATTAGAAGAAAATATGTTATATAAGACAAATTATTGCATCACTATTTTAATTATATAATTCTTTAAAATATACAAACATGCAAAACATTTCAAGTTTAATTTTATTTAAGATTATCGATTTTTTTTTTTCTGGTTTGAACTCTAAATTTTACTTAATTTAAATCTATCTAATTTGCAGCTATCAATTTTATGTGATTGAATTAATTTTTGATATATTTGATTTTTTTTCCTAAATTTAGACCACTCTTATTTTATTTGTTTTATTTTATTTTAGATGTTATGAATTCGAATTATTGAACTAAAAAAAATATTTTAGTTAAATTAATTGGAAAAAGAGTTTAAATTCATAAAGTATGAACGAATATAAGGTATGTTTTGCTTGAAATAAGTTAATTAGAATAAATACCAAATGAATGAAAATTTGATAATTAAGGTTCATAATCATTTGGGTTTTTATTTTATTATATTTTCTTTATCAGTATTTTGAAAATTAATTTGAAAATTAAGTTGGGAAATGCTATTTTCATAGCCACATTTCCATATAGTTTTAAAAGTGTTTTTTCTTTCTTTCTGAATTTGACTTAAATTATTATTATTTTTTATTTTTTTTGTTGAAGAACAATTTAAATTTATCCTTAACAAACATGCTTTTACCTAAGTAAAAAAAAAAAACCTATCTAAAAATTGTGAGGGAAATGATTGCAGTTAAAATGATATAGTTTTTAAGAATATTTAAAATTAGTATTTAAAATGAAAATTTATTTTAAATATTTATAAGTAATGATTATAGTAAAAAGCTTTTTTATATATAGTTTTTAAGAGTATTTAAATTTAATATTTATAATAAAAATTTAAGTACTAATTATAGTAAAAAATTCGTTTGGATATAGCTTTTTTATGATTATTTAATTTAAAATACTCCTTTAAAATTTCATAACAAACACTCCGATGATACACGAGTAATTTTAAAAAGAGAAAATAAAAGCAAAACAGTTACTAAACTCTACTGTCATTGAATTGAAAAATAAGAGTGAAAAAGTAAGTGCATGAGCTAAATAATTTTCTTTTGAAATTTGAATTTGAATACTAAGATAATTACATAATTAAACTTTAGCATGGTTTCATGATGCCTTTTTATGGGATATAGTATCCTACAAGACATAACTGACTGAATTTTCATCTAGGGCAATTGAGAAATAAGGGGTCCAAAAGAAGGACCACCCTACAAAGTAAATGTCCATCTTCTTGTAGGCCTATGAGTAGAGTCCAAGCTAAGTATGAGCCTTTACAATACCCTTTTTTTTTTAGGAAGATTTTACAAGACATGTCTTCAATCATTTTTCCCTCACTTCATTGTAAGTCAAGATATATCCTTCAATGCCATACTAGATTTTTATACTGTTTTTTATAAATCTATTCTGTAAGAATGATCGTTTATTAGTATAACTTTAGTATTTGAGGATTTGTGGGAGCGAACCTACGACATAATGATCGAAAATACATATCAATTATTGTTAGGTTAACCCCACTTCGAAAAGATTGTTAGTTTAATAGTTATAGTACAAATCTATTTCATCTGAGGATTTGAATATGCGACCTTTTGATCGAGAATACATATTAATTACCATTAGGCTAAGCCTTTATTAGTTAGTTTAGTAGTTATAGTACAAATCTATTGTATGGTCTTGGGAGTGTTTCCTTCTTACCTTGTCGTCCTCATAAGCTTTATAAAGACCCTTGAAATGTTTTAACTAACTTGACAGGACATTTTTTTAGTATAATAAGAAGTCGAAAAACTCGAACTATAGATCTCGTAGTTGTTAAGACATTCATTTGTTAGTTGAGATATACTCACTTTGACAACCCAAGACGAAGTTGAGATCTCTTGCGCAAGATAATGATGTTTCAAAGGCAATTCCATTCCATCTTTAATTGTTCTTCACAATAAAGTTTATCTCTCCTTAATCTCAACATGTCATGAATCTTAATGATGGGAAAACATTCAATTAGTGTCCTCAAGTAATTAAGAAAAAAAGATTTCAAACTTCAGTTTTGAGTTGTTATTGATACTTCATAATGATAAGAAAACATTACTACATATTATTTTAAGAAGTCAATGATATAAATTAATAGTATAAAAGTGTTAGGGAGAGGACACAAACCAATCATGGCCAATTATTTTCAAATATGGATCCAACAAAAAACTCCTTTATTGAAGAGTTAGAACCAACATAATATGAACAATGAAGAGCCTGCAGCCTTTCATGTACAACATAATCTCAAAAGCTAAAAGTAAAATTAAAACCTCTCTATATAAACAAAGCTAACAATGAAAATTTGATAGATGATGATGAACCCAATTAGAATAGGAATGCTTCCTAGATAAACTCAATGTCTCAATCACCCCTTGTTAAAGGTCTCATACAAGCACAAAATCGTGATTTCTTCTTTTGCTTCTTCTTCGTTTTCGTCCTGCCGTAAAGATTGTCTCTTAGAGGAACTCTCGGGCTCCGCTCGGATACTTTACTTTTGCTCCTTGCCTCCCTTTCATCATCTAGTTTCATTATTTGAACCTGCAGCCTCTTCAACTCCATCTGCCACTGCCCGATCTTCTCTGATCCCCTCTGCGCTTGTTCTGAAATTTGCTTACTTTGAATACTGTCATTTTCCTCGGGCCCCATCGTGAATGCTCCATTGGCAGTTAGGAAACCGTCTTGAACGCTCTTTGTAAGTTTAAGGTTCATTTCATACAATTTGGTGATGGCTTCTTCAGCTTCTTTTACTTGCTCCTTGGCTGTATCATATTCAGCACCTTTCTCTGTCTTGCTCTTCTCTGTAATATCCATCTTCTTCTTCAAATCTTGCACTGTTATCTGAAGATTTGCCAATTTCTGGGCCTCAGTTTCGAGTCTTTCTAAAATCCTTCTCTTGTTTCCTTCTCGAGGGAGCTCAGAGAATCTCTGGGAGATCTCTAGTTTATCTACGCCCAACTCCTTCGGGTGCTTGCTACCTTGTCTCCTAGTCGATCCAACTCGGTGGTACTCAGTAGATGAGCTTGCCAGCATAGGAGCCTTGCCAGCAGCCCGATTGTAGCTACCATCTCGGTCAGTTGATTCCCACAGCTGAAGCATCCGATCACTAGCTGCTGCAGTCTCTCTCTGGCTGTTTCTATATGAATGGTCAGAAACACAATTGAGTAAGCCTGCTTCAGAAATTTCAGACTCCGAATGCGACCGATTATAACGCTTGTGACCTCGAAGTGCTGATTTGTACTTGGTCAGACGAACAATTTCTTGGCCAGATTTTACCACTTGAATCTCATTCATTGCTTTCTCTAGCTTAGCATTGGCATTAAACTTTTCTAGCGTAGTCTGGTTCTCTAACTCTTTAAATGAAACATCAACTGCTTGAATCCTTTTATTTAAATCTAGCAGCTCAACTGAACCATCATGGTGAACTTGATCATCATCGTGTGGCTGCTGGAAAGTTGCAGAATCAGATTCCTGCAGAAAGTATGAGATAATGCAATCAAACTCAGACACTCTTCAAATGGTACAAGATTTTGACACTTGGGTATTGGGATATGGTAATCCTGTCTACGTTTAGATAAACCGATCGCTCAGTTGAAGTAATCCATATTAAGTATGTTTCTGAAATACCTTAAGATAATATCATTCTTACAAATGATGAAAATTTAAGCATTACTCAAACTCAAATTAGAGCATAACTTTAGTTTACTTTCAAGGGGCATAAACTGGTAATGGAAGAACATTGATGAGGGATTTCTTAAGTAATTAAGGAGTAAAAAGTAAACTTTTCTTGGTTCAGAAGACTCAGTATCATAATCATGCAAGATATAAATTCAATTACTCAAATGAACCTTGTAATTGGGAAAGAAAACTGTGAAACAAAAAACTATTAGCCTGTTTGACAGTGATTTTGTCTAATTTTCTGTTTTTTAAAGTTAAGTTTGCTTGATCACAATCCCTTCTATTGTTTTTCAACTTCTTAGCAAAATTTGAAAGATAAAACTCAATTTTGAAATCAATGGCATCATGATAATCATTTTGTTTTGAGCCTATAAACACTATTTCTTTTTCTCTTTCTGAAAAAAACAAACCTATAAACACTGCTTCCAGTTCCACCTATAGTTTTCTTGCCACATCACATGACACCTACTTATCGAAAACGTTTCAAGAACTTTGTCAAGTTTTGAAATTTGACAAAAAAAAGTGGTTATTTGGTTTTTACAGAGCGAAGAGTTGTGTAGACAAGCTTCCTTTTCCTTAACTAAAAACAAAAAACAAAAGTCATTTTGATAACCATTTGATTTTTTATTTTAATTTTTTAAATTTAAGTCTACGACTATAACTCTAACACAAAGTTTTCATTACTTTGATATCTTCAACTTACTTGTGTTTTTAAAAACCAAACAAAAATTTGAAAGCTAAAAAAATAGCTTCCAAATATTTGTTTTGATTTATGATATTTGGCTAGGATGCACAAACTTACTTAAGACGAGATGCAATATAGGTAGAGAATTTGAGTAAACACAAGCTTAAATTTCAAAAACAAAAAACGAAAAACCAAATGATTATCAAACGGTGCCAAAATGATTAACAAATGAATTCTGATTTCTTTATGAACAAGTGCATAATTGAATGAGCTAGAACCAAAGATATGATGCATGTGATGAAAAGTTGGAAAGCTAGACAGAACTTGGATTTATAAGATTCTTTTACATGCAATAAGGTACTTTAAAAACTAATGAGCTTGCAAAAAAGTGTAAGAAAACATTGGTGATTTATTTAAGCAAAAAAGTTCCGAACTCCGTGGATAACGAAAGCAACAAAACTACGAGAAATAAAAATTGATGTTCTGATAAAGGGATACTGTCATTACCTTCACTTGCTTTTTTGTTGAAGGAATTGCATGCTTTTCAAGAGAACTTACAGAATCCTTCAAGGTTTGAATAGCTGGAGCATATGCCGCCAACTGCATTTTCATTTTTCCATTTTCTCCATCTGAACTAACATTTGTTTCCTTCAACGATTCGATCTCGACATCTTTTGAAGTACTTCTATCTTGAAGGAACTCGTATGCTTCAGTCAGCTCGTGAATTTTTTCTTCAAAATTTGATTGATGAATAGCAGAAATCTGCAGCTCACCAAACAAAGTTGCAGCCTGAGTTTCCTCTCTGATTATATTCATTTCGTCTTCGTTTTGCATCCCCTTAAGCTCCAGGTTCATTTTTCTATTCTCTTCATGAAGAAATTCGGTTTCCTTAGCCACACAGTCCTTATCTGAAGATATTTTGTTAATCTGCTTCTTTTGTTCTTCATTTACCTCCTTCAACTCTTCCACCGCTTGGAGAAGCTCCAAGTTTTCACTTTGCTTCAAGCTTAGCAATATTCCAACTTCCTCAATTACGCGTTCTGACCGCGCCAAGGACATCGTGAGTTCAGAGTTCTTTGTTTGTTCATCTCCCAACATTACTTCCATTACTTTTACACTCTCTTCAAGTTCCTTATTTGTGGACTGGAGTTTATCAATGCACTCAACAAGCTTTCTCAGTTCTTGAAGATTTTCAGACACGATATCCTTGTAAATAAAGGAAAGTTGACTTTGAAACATTGTTTCGCCAAACATATCGATATTCACATTTTCTAATCCGTGTTTCTCTTTCCTCAGGCCTAAGATTTCATTTGTCAAGCATCTTTCCTTTTCAATTGTGTTGCAATTCTCAGCATGTAATATCTGATAAGCCCCTTCCAAAGTTTCAAGCTTCTTGCATATATTCTTCTTTTCAGTCATTAATAATTCTTCTCTTTGATTGCTCTCTATTAATTTCAAGCTCATATATGCATTCAAGTTCTGATGTTCCTCCATTTTATCCTGCAGAATTGAATTTAGTTCAGATGGATTTCGAAGCTCCTGGTCAAGCATTTTTCTTTCCACCAAATAATTTTCAGCCTCATTCTGTGATGTTTTCAAGGATTTGATGAGTTCTAAGTTCTTTGTTTGTTCTTCTCCCAACTTTTCCAACATTACTTTCGCTCTATCTTCAAGTTCATTATTTCTACAGTGAAATTCTTTCATGCATTCAGCAAGCTTTCTCAGTTTTGGAAGACTTTCTGAGACAACATCCTTGTAAATAAAAGAAAGTTCATTTTGAAAAATTCTTTCAGTGAACATATTAATGTTTTCTTCTTCTAATTCTTGTTTGTCTTTTCTCAATTCTGAGATTTCCTCGGTCGACGATATCTTCTTTTCATTTTTCTTGCAACTCTCGTCATGTAGATTCTGATATGCCCCTTCCAAATCCTGCAGCTTATTACATACATTCTCCATTTCAGTTGTTAGTGCTTCTTCTTTGTTGCTGGCCTCCACTATTTTTAACTTCATTTCCTCATTCAGTTCCAGAAGTTTCTCCATCTCAGCCTGGATTATCAAATACCGTTGAGATTGGTTGCGATGCTCGTGATTCAGTGTGTTCTTCTGTGTCAAATAATTTTCAGCCTCACTACGTGACTTCTCCAAAAACATCGTGAGTTCTAAGTTTATCGCCTTTTCATGCCCCAACTTTCTCTCCAGTTCCTTCATTCTCTCTACAAGGTCATTATTTTTATACTGGAGTTCATCCCTATACTCAGAAAGCTTTCTCATTTCTTCAAGAATTTCAATGATAATATCTTTACAAATGAGGAAAAGTTGGCTTTGAAATATTGTTTCATTGAACATATCATTCTTCTCTTCTTCCAATTTGCACCTCTGTTTTCTCAAGTCTGAGACTTCTTTTTTCAAAAGTGTTTTCTCATCAAGAGCCTTAGAATTCTCTACTTGTAAAATTTGGTAAGTTTCCTCCATATTATGCAGATTCCTGCATACATTTTCCATCTCAGTCTTGAACGCTTCTTCTTTACGGTTTCTGTCCATTGTTTTCAACTTCAGCTCTTCACTCAACTCCATAATCCCACTCTGGAGAATCAAGATCTGTTCAGATTGGATCTTGTGCTCTTGATAAAGTGCATCCCTTTCCATCAAAACGTATCTGGCTTCATTTTTCATTTGCGTAAGGAACTTTTCAGTAATGGATTTCTCAATCACTAACTGGTAGTACTCATCATAAATTTCATTTATCGAATTTTGTTTATCATCAAGTTTGCTAAAGATGTGGTTCAAAAGCGTTCGATTGTGCTTAGGCTCGTGATCAAAACCATGGTGCACGAAAAGAGTTCGCCATACCTGTTGAAGCCCTGTCCTCAAAATGTTATTTTTCTCAATGAAAGATTTAATCTGCTCCTGATTCTTAAGATTTTCAAGCTCTAAATTAGAAATTGCTTCATTTGTCCTCTCTGATTGCTCTAAAAGTTTTTTAAACTCTAAATGTAAAGAGATATTATTATCCTTCATATCTTGCATGCAATTCTGTAAGACAAATATTACAAGCTGGGAATTTAGAGCTTTGTCTGTTCCTCTCTCATATTCTTTCTTCCATTGATCACATTCTTCTTGTATTAAACGCATTTGTAACTCCATACCAGCTAGCCGTTTTTCACCGACTTCAATAAAACGGCAATGAGCTTGTTTTTCAGCATCAAAATGAGCCTTTATGTCACAAAATGCCGATTCTCTTTCGTCGGTTAGCACCGAATGCTTCTCTACTGATTCATGGTATCTTTTATCCAGATCTTCCAAAGTGTTGAGTAAGCTTTCTTTCTCAGTAATAAGGCCAGATTTATGTTGGTTAAGCGGTTGGCAGGAGTCTTCTAAATCCTCTGATTTCACCTTTAATGCTTCAAATTCAGAAACTACATCTGAAAGGGATTTCTCTAGAAATGTGTTTCTTTCTGAGAGTTCTTCCAGATTTTTAGTTGTAACTTGTAGCAAAGAAGTCAGAGCAACTTTCTCAGAAGAAAGAGTTGATTTCTCTCCCAGCAGAGATTGACAAGATTCTTCTAACGTTTTTACCTTCTTCTTAGTTTCTTCCAAGTCAACATTCATATCAGAAATGGAATTCTCTAAAAAGGCATTTTTCTCAACCAGTTGCTCTAGAATAATCAACTTCTCCAAGAGAATTGCTTTCTCATTTTTCTCCGTTTCACTTGTCGCCTTCATCGTTGAATATTCATCTTGCAGTATCTTAACAGATGTTCCAAAGCAGTTTGCATTATAGCCAGTAGATTCCACCTGCTCCAATATAGCCCCATTTTTCTTATTCAAGTCATTGATCTCTTCTTTCAGACAGTAGATTTCTTGCTGAAGGATGTTTCTCTCATTGGTTCGGTGTTCAATCTCCGCTTCAAGATTACTTAGCTTCTCCTTCAAGGTTGACAGTTCATCTTTTAAATTTTTTATCGACAGAGCTGAAGACATATTGAGTTCATCGAGCTTCCTGTTTTCGTTCTTCGCCTCTTGAATTTCAGCAACCAAGCTCTGATTTTGGATTTCCATGCCTTTTAAAATGTGTGCCCTGTTTTGAAGCTCAGCAGCAAGCGACCGCAGTTCTTCTTCGGTCTGAGAATGCAAATCCTGCAATGTTTGGAAAGCCATCTCAGCTTCAACAAACTGCAAGTGCTCATCCTGCACACAGTTCCAAAGTCTTACCAGTTCTTTTTGATTCTTGGCAAGTTCTTGATTTTGAGACCCTGTTTTCAGTACCAAAGACTCCAACTCAGATTGTAGAGCCAGATTTGATGTCTCCAACAAAAAACACTTTTCTTCAGCACTTCGTAACTTAGAAACTCCATCATCGATTTTACGATGCAGCCTTTCGGATTCTTCTTCAGCACAAGAAAGTCTATATTCAAGACTAGCAATATTCTCCAAGCACTGCAGGTACTGAACAGCAGCAGCTTCCTTTTCTTCAATTAATTTTTCGACTGCTTGGTTAAGGATTATCAGTTCATTTTCAGCTTTGTCAGCTAGTTCATTGTACCTTCTGGAACTTTCCTCTTCATGAAGAAGTTTCTCCTCTAGTTTCACTATCCTTCCTAAACTCTCACGAGAACGAACAAGTGCAGCTTCCTTTTCGGCTTCAACTTCTGCAAGGCCTTGCCCCAAATTTTGAGCTTCATTCTCAACTTTACTTGCTCTCTCAGTAAATACTTCAGCGCTTCTTTGAATGTTAAAGATATCACTCTCTAGAAGAGATACTTTGTCAAGGCACCGTTGGTACTCGAGAAGACTAGCTTCTTGTTCACTCTCTAGCTTGCTGAGGGCTTCCGTCAAATTTCGAGCTTCGGTTTCAGCTTTAGAGGCTCGATCATTAAGTCTTGTGGAATCCTCTTGTGCTCGAGAGATTTCTGACTGGAGATTAGAAAGTTTATCAATACTCTCTTGATATTGAAGTCGACAAGCTTCCTTTTCAGCTTCTAATTTAGCCAAAGCTTCCTTTAATGCTGAAACCTCAGCCTCAGTAACTGAAACCTTGAGATTGTTCCCCACATTTCGCTCATTCTCCTCGATATCTTGGAAATCGAGGCCTTTCTGTGCCCTTCCTTCCCCGGAACCAAACATGTCATTGAACTGCTTCAAACCCCTCTTACTTGTAAACGAGTTCGATTCTTCTGTAAATGCTACATTTCTTCTGCCAACATTGGATTGGGGCGAAAGCCCCAAGCCCTCCTTTTGCAACTCTTCAAGGTCAAAAAGAGCACGTATAGGTGGTGTTATCTCAGGTGTCCGTGGTTCACCCGAACCTGCAGGCGAATCATCAAACGGAACCTGGTGAGAAAATGCTTCAGCCATTGTACGGTGAGCCTGGCGAAGCACCCCAGTTGCATTATCATATCTTTCGGCCAACGCACGGTATGCCCGGTAGAATTCTTCAACCAGTTTCAATAGCTCCGGACGCTTCTTGTAGTACATCTCAGCCCTCCTTGCAAAGGAATCTTCATCCTCTTCAAGAAGCTTGATCATCTGTTTCACTTTGGTATCCATACCTGTTTTGAAACAGGAAAATCAAGTACTTATTCAGCCATTTTCATTAATGGAGCACAAATCAACACTACCACAATTAAACAATCCAAATCCTATTGAAAAAAAAAAAGGGGCTTCAAAACAATCACTATAAAGTTGAACAGATTAATACCTGTAAGATTTTCTTGAAGCCATTTAGAATTCTTTGGGCTAATGTGACTATCCCACCACCAAGAATACATACGCCTAGAATTCGTACGCGGAGTAGTCGTCATAACTTCAGCCAAACAAGAACAAACACTTTCAAATTACTCCAAATGACAGATTCTTTGGCCTTGAATTCTGGCCTCTTCTACCTGAAAAACTTCAGTAACACAAAACAATAACAATGACATACAATTTTTCTTATGGACTGAGAACTAAATCTTCAATGTAAGTTGAAAAAACAAAAGAAAGTGTGAAAGAAGTACCTGATCAACAAAACCCAAGTCCAGAATCTACAAAAGTGGGGAAAAAATAGCAGATTATAGTCTGAATTTGAATAAAGTAGCTGATAGAAACTAACCAAAAAAAAAACCCAGATAAGTAAGAAGAAGATTTAGATTATGATGATGTTAATACAGAAGAAATGAAGAATCCCAGACAGAATTCATCTATTATAGCAAAAATCAGAAAATCAAACACCAAGATCAAGAACATGACAACAAAAAACAGAGATGGGTTCTAAAGTTTCATCAATACAAATACAGAATTCCAAAAGAAACCCTCATTCCAAGAAGAAGAAAACAAAATCCAATAGAAAGATACAAACAAATGGAGAGGAAAATAACAAAGTTACAAATAAGAACATAGAAGAGAAGCTAAAATTTACCTGGAAATGAAACAAAAATTTGGCAAAAGGGTGTTGGATTGGATCAGCAGCTGAGCTTCAGCTGCTATTGCATCTCTCTCACCCCATGGTTGAAACTCACAAATCTATCTCTAATTTTGTTCTTGTTATTATTGTTCTTCTTTCTTGTTCTTGTTCTTGTTTCTGTGAATTGCTCACAAATTTCTGGGTTTTTTTTTTTCTTTTTTTTTTTTTTTTCATTTAAGTGTTGTTATTATTGGCTTGTTGGTGTACTATGGCAGCTTTTGCTAAAAAAAAAACTGTGAAAGAGAGGACGAATACTAGGCTTAAACAAAACCAAAATTCCGACCATGAAAAAATAAACGGATCCAATGTAAGTTTTTTCTTTTCTTTTCAAATAATCTGTCTTTTATTAAATTTATTTTTTAAAAATAAATTTATTTAAAAAACCATTAGCTTATTGATGCCACCAAACAAACACCATTATTGGGTTGTGCTCCAAGATTTCCATGAGTTTTTTTTTTTAGGATGTCTTGTCTCTGTTAACTTTGATTAATTTGGATTTCTATTTTTTCATGCATTTTAATTCATTCTTATATTTGTTCGTTTTTTTTATTTTTTATTCATTTAATCTCTGTATTTTTAAAATTTTGATCGTTGTGTATGTACTTTTAAAAGTTGTGGCTTTATTTTTTAGATACAAAATTCTAAGCATAAAATTTAAATTCTATGAGAATTTTCACTGCAAACTCGGGTCATATTTAAACTGAGGAGTCTACCATTTATTTTTATATACATTTAATCAAATCAAATTATACTTATTTGGTAGTCTTGTTTAAACAACGAAATAATGAATTATACTAAAGTTGATGAAGACTTTAAAGTCATGTCGTAGGAGTTAGCCTTCTTTTATTCTTTTTAATGCTTGTTTTTGTTTTTTATTTATTTTTTAATCTTTACCAACGTTGTAGTTCAACTATCTATGTTTATGACTTAAAAAAATTATAAGTTCAAATCATTGTTTTCGATTGTTATTAACTCAAATAATAATAATAACTCGTGCAATTAAAATATTGAATAGTATAATCGGTATGTAGTTTGTCTAAGAAATGATAGATTCAATTCTTGGATTACAAAGCAAGTGAAAATGAATTTTGTTATATCTATTAAGTTTAATTGCATTAGGATAAGCATTATATGCTCAGACAAAATAATAATAATAATAAAACTATTTTAATCTATAAATTTTAAGTTCGATCTTGCGTGCATTAATATCGGTATAAGATACGTCAAAACTCATAAATCTTACAATACTCTTTACAAGAGAATTTATGATGTAATGATATCCTTTTATACAAATTTTTTGAAATTGATGCAACTATTTAAGCTTAGTTTGATCATGTAGACATAATGTTTTAAAAGACGACTTCTTATGCTCGAGACGAAGTTTCTAGCCTTGGGCGCCTTGTCTTTTATAGGCGAGATAGGCATGATTTATTCAAGTTCTTCCATGATCAAAGTAAGCCCGTGTAAAAGCCTTCCGGAAATTTCTTGAAAGTCTCGAGTTCGAAATACATAGTAAATTTACTTGTAAAATCTCTTAATGTCTCTCAAATTCAAGCGTTAGGACATGCCCCCAATAAAACATAATCACATGGTCAGTTTTTTCTTTAAAATTGTGTATATATATATATATATAATTCCATCTTTTTCTTTTTTATTTTAAATTTAAGTATTGTAATTTACGAATATAGAAATTTGGATAAGTAGCTAAAATTAAAAAGGAAAAACATTATAATTTTGATTGATCAAAGTTTACAACTACCTCTTCTCGATCAAATTCATTGAGTCGTCAAATTTTGCTTCGGATCATTGGGATATCTGCAATGGCGAAACCCATTTCCGAGTCACTGTCGCCATCGGCGTTCATGGCGGAGTTTCTGAGAAAAGCCGGTGGCACCGCCATTATTGACGGTGGTTTGGCCACAGAGCTGGAACGACACGGCGCCGACCTCAACGATCCTCTTTGGAGCGCCAAATGTGTCCTCACTTCCCCTCACCTTATTCACAGAGTATTTTTCTTATCATCCTTTCACTTCATTTCCACCTTTTCGTTCCGTGTTTGTTTATTTCTGTAACGGTGCTTTTGTGGAAAGAAATGCTATGCTTCAGTGAAACCAAATTTTATGCTTACAACAATCAGAATCTGAATTCTTGCTTTCTCACATTATTTAATCTCAATTTTAGTGTCCAGATCTTGTTTTGAAAGGTCGGCTATATTATTAATTTTAAAGTTGCCTTGGCGTATCTGTTAATCTCTTTTCTTTTTTTTTTCCTTTTTTTTTTAATGATTTGGGGTTTGCCTAATTATATCATTAGTGACGCATATGTGTGAAACTTTTTTCTGCTGAAACAGTAGTCCTTTCATACTAGTAATCTCTATTTTGGTTGGTGTTGCTGTTTCTGGTTTTTTTTTCCGTCCATGAATGTGGAGAACTTACTGGCATACTGACATCTCAACTATTTTTATAGGATATACTGATCGATCTTACAATATTTTGATGTCAAGAAAACCTATCATAGAAAACTATTTCCTATATAGCCATGAATTCTGAATTAAATTCATAACTTCCCTAGGACCCTCATTCACGTTGGTTAATTTTGGTCCCAGTTTCATGGTCGTTGAATTTAGAAAGCTTCATTTCCCTTTAACTTTTGAGTTTATCACTTACCAGGTGATTTGTTTGTGTGTGTGTTTATGTGGATAAGCAACGTGGATCCAAGCTTCACTTTTAGGTTTGTTTGAGAGTGCTAAGAAATTCTCTTAGCCACTTTTATAGTTCTTAATTACTTTAATATTCTTTACTCTTAAAAGCCCTTGGACCCAAAGTCCTTAATAATGATTGATCACAGGGCATTCTTTAGTGATTTTGGCTTTGTTAAAAAACACTTTTGTGTTTCTCAAAAATATGATGATTTCGAGTTTAAAGAGTTATAACAAAAGTGTTTTTGACATGGTGAAAAGAAATTTCGGATATAGCTTTTATTGGCTTCATAGTGGTCTGGGGTAAGAGTAGCAGTGAAGTAGCAAGACACCTATGGTTTTTCTATATTGTAGTTATCTGAATTTTGTTACTATCAGAAAGTGTGGGCTTTCATCTTAAAACCAATTGGTAGTGAGAGGAGCCAGTAGTCCACCTATCTTATAAATGTTTCGAAAAATCTCCACTTTTCCAATGTTGGACAATATGCAACACGCTCCCTCAAGGTGGCTCTTTTGTGTTTCAACAATATTGAATCAGATCTCAATTTTATTTTTTTGGACCGAATACCCATTTTAGGTTTAATGAGCTCTGATACCATATTAGATAGCGTGGGAATCCATCTCAAAACCAATTGGTAGTGAATGGAGTAGTCTACCTATATTATAAATGAACTCTCCACTTGTCCAAATTGAGATCCTCACACTTACTTTTCCTGCTTTATAAAAATATATTCATCATTTTCTATGGTGTCATTTGTCCATAAGAACCTTTAAACACAGGTGGGGCATAAAGATAAGGGTGTGACTGATCATAAAGTATGAAATGATAAAAAATATGCACTCTAGTGAAATGATGGTTAGTAATAACAATTGGGTTTCCTTAGTGGTCAAATAAGCACCTTGGAAATTAGTAGTTATTGGTTCAAACTATGGTAGCCACCTACCTAAGAATTAATGTACTTCTTATGAGTTTCTTCGACAACCAAATAGAGTAGGACTAATAAGTTGTTTTGTGATAATAGTCGAATTGCAAGCTGACATATATATAATAAAAAAGAAATATAATAACAATAATGAGACTTGTGAAGTCTAATAATGAATTTCTACTTTCGAACGATTTGTATGCATCAGTATTCCATTTATTCTTTTTCCATTATTTCTTTGGAATTGTGTGGAGCAGGTACACATGGATTACCTTGAAGCAGGGGCAGATATCATCATCACTGCATCTTATCAAGTAATTTTCTCTACTGGATTTCAAATGATGTTCTATCATAAAAAAATTTAAACCTAGTGACATTTTATTTCCACAGGCCACCATCCAGGGATTTGAGTCCAAAGGGTTCTCAAGAGATGAAAGCGAATCATTGTTAAGAAAGAGTGCGGAGATTGCCTGCTCGGCACGGGATAATTATTACAAGAAGTGCAATGCATTAACTTCTGATGAGACTGCAGATGGTAAAATTTTCAAGAAACGTCAGATACTTGTAGCAGCTTCTGTTGGGAGCTATGGCGCATATTTGGCCGATGGATCTGAGTACAGGTGAGTTGTAATTTTTTTATCCAAACAATATTCCAGGGGGATTTCACATCCATATATAAAGTTTGACTTGGGTGTTCCAACTGTAAATGTGAACTCTTATCTATCATTTTGATGCCAACTTATAAATAAAGAAATTTCTGTCCAGTTTCAACTCTGAAGTGATTCCATATTCTTTTTGTTTCTGCTCTTGGTAGTGGTAATTATGGTGACAGTATTAATCTTGAAGCTCTCAAAGAATTCCATAGGAGAAGGGTAAAAGTGGTTGCAGAGTCAGGGGTTGACCTGATTGCATTTGAAACCATTCCCAATAAACTTGAAGCTAAGGTATTTTATCCAAATGTATTCAAATTAACGTGTCGTCAATACTTCTAAAAAAAGTCACTTTTTAATGGTGGTTCATTTTAGACTTGCATTTGTCATTTCGAAATGATTGTTTTTGGTTTTTTGGGCTCACTGGTTTTAGAAGCAATGATAATTTTGTTGGTATTTATGGTTGCCTGCGTTATAAAGTGTCCAGTAATAATTCTTTGATCATGCATTTTTTTTTCCTAAATCGGTGACTGTAAATCATGCATGCTATATGTGTAGGCATTTGCAGAACTCTTGGAGGAAGAAAAAATAAGCATTCCTGCATGGTTTGCTTTCAACTCAAAGGATGGTATTCATGTGGTTAGTGGAGATCCTTATTCTGAATGTGTGTTAATTGCTGAATCATGTAGAAATACTGTGGCAGTTGGAATCAACTGTACACCACCGAGGTTTATTCATGGTCTTATATCTTCCATTAAGAAGGTAACATACTGTGGCGTTACATGTCTTTACTTGTTCTGGGTACATGAGATTAATTATAGGAAACTGTTTGGTGCGTTTGGATTCGGTAGAAAAGAGTTGAGTGGAGAAGTGTGGAAGAGTTGATAGTAGTTGGAATAATTAACCGCTCGTTTGGAAATTTGTGTTAACAGTAGTTGAGGTAATTAACTACTTGTTTGAAGGTTAATGTTACCAGTGGTTGAGTAACTAACTACTAGTTTGAGAATTCGTGTTAGTAGTGGTTGGGTGATAAGTTTGATATGAAATTGCTAAAGGGTTTTAAGAGTGGTTAAAAATGATTGTTTACCCCCAAATAAAACATAGTGTGTTAGTGTTTTCTTGATTTTCTTTTTATAATTCTTATCATCTATCAATTGTACAATGTGAATTCTTGCTTATATATTTGAAGAAATTATATCCTTAATTCCTTACCTAGAAAGACAGTAGAGAATAATTCTTTCTAATGAATCACTATTTCAGGTCACTACAAAGCCTATACTGATATACCCAAATAGCGGTGAAAGCTATGATGCTGATCTTAAGGAATGGGTGGTAAGTTCATTTCATAACTTTGTACTCTTCTTTTCAGACACTTTTTTGGTTGAAAAGAAAGTATTTACCTATACACTTTTCAAACATAAGAGGGCCAGACATAAGAAAAATGTTTCACTTAGCCAGACGTAAGAGCCTAAGAGGAATGTTTCATATAGCCCTTAACTATGATGTTTGAAAAATAGTTCTAACCATTCCTAACCAGCACTCTTTATTGGTGGATTGAAATGCAACTTTCTTATCGCATGCTGCAGCAAAATACTGGGGTCTCTGATGATGATTTTGTATCTTATGTAAATAAATGGTGCGAGACTGGGGCGTCTTTAGTTGGAGGTTGTTGCCGAACTACTCCGAATACAATCAGAGCTATTTACAGGACTCTTTCAAAGAGATAAGAACCGCTTTGATACAATTCTTGGAGTAACATCTCAAGGTATGTTCAACCTAAGGATGTATCTTGGATTCGTATACGCCGTTGACTTGGGTGAATGTAAGGATGAATGATGATTCATGTATTTTCTGGTTCTTAATTTGGTGAACCTGGTTTTTTCTGATTCATGGCTTGTGTTTTGTTGTATGCTGGGGGAGGCTACATGCAAAATGTTGGATGGGATGCACTGGTAAAAGGGTCTCATCTCAATGCAAGAGCTGCTATGTTAATCTTGCAGGTCCATTTGAATGTGAAATTATTTATCTTAACTGATGGTTAGTTTCCTTTGATTAGTTGTTAAAATAAATCATTTTGTTAACAAAGAGAGCTTGCCAAGTGGACTAACTGGCAATTTAGATATAAGAAAGCTAAGGAACTTTTGTTTTCTGTTTTATGAAGGTTGTAGCTTTTGTCCCTCTCCAATGGTAATTTCTATTTGTCATATATGAGTTCCTAATACTTATTTTTGCTAATCTGATCTCAAATAGGTTGCAATTAACTCTACTGCTAAATATGTTTATATTTATACATACATACATACATATATACATACATACATACCTACATATATATATATAGAACATACATACATATATATATAGATACATACATACATATACTGCTAATAGAGTTAGAGTGATGGAGTTTATTTTTAATGATTCTTTGAAATTCAAAGACTGAATATTGCAACTCTTTATCAAAGTACATTTATTTTATTTTATTTTTTAAAAGAAACAATTCAAAGTACTTCTGATATGAGGTTGAATTGTGAATATGGTCCCTTGGGTTTGGACAAAGTTTCAATTTGTGATTTTAAAAGTTGATCTAGTCTGTACAGTTTGAGATTGTGATTATAAATAAATGATTATTTTAAAATAATTTTAAAGAAAAAAATTATAGTTATAGTTTGTTTAAAAGCGATTGTTTAAACAATAATTATAAAAGTCCGTTTGTAATAACTTCATAAAATTTTGAGTTTTATGTCCATCTCAATTTGTTCTGTTATCGTTTTCAATAAATGTGATATTTTATATTGATGTTAATATAGCTAATTGAGCAAGAAATTAGTATAAAATGGTTTACAATTTTTTTTTTTTTTTATTTAGATGATTGATGGGTAAGAATTCATAAGTTTTTAGTCATGGAGTAGTATTTAATGTTAGGCAAACGTAGCTTTTATTATCTTTTACCGGATTAAGTTAGACAATAAGAGTAATAGTTCAATTACTCAGATTAGAGGTCAAGAAGTCGAGTCTATCACTTTCCATTGTTGTAGAACTCAAAAAAAAATAAAAAATAAAATAAATCATAGGGGAGAAATTTTAAACTGAATAGATCAAATCATAATCAAAATTTCGGACCAATTACAAAATCATTTATTTAAATTGTCATAGTCGTCAAATCAACATTTCTTACCCTTTTTTCTTTTGTTCGTGCTATGAACACTTCAAAAGGTGCTCACAATAGTAGATCTTTTTGTTCAAAAAAATTTAGAATAGGAGAATTCAAATCTATATATTTTTTTACTATTAAATTATATAAGATGTCACTAAGAATTATGTTTTTGAAGCCTAATTAGAATTGATTTTTAATCAATAAGCTTGCACTTTTAGATTTTTCAAGTTTATTTCTTATTTAACAAAATTTTAACATTTGTACCAGATATGTAGCTGAATAATTGAAAAGCAATTGCAGATTTGTAACAAAGACATCAACACTATAGATTTTATGCAAATTAACACTTAGTCCAATCTCAAAAGAAAAGAAAAGAAAAAAAAAAAAAAAAAACAATCGTCCATTTCTTATACAACAACAAATCATTGAATATCATGTCATTGAAAGGAAAAGGATAAAGCCATCTAAAAAAAAAGAGAATTCTAATTAAATGTAAAACAAAAATTCTTGCAACCAAATTAACCATAAACAAAATACAATAAATTTATTTTATTTTCAAATGGAAGGCACCTAATTGTTAAAAGAGATAAAATAATTTATAAATTAATAATTGATGAAACATAACTATTAAACAGTGAAAAAAGTATATCCCTTTCCCTTCTCACACCAAACATGGCCAGAAAGAAAAGAACAAGTTGAATTGAAGTATATTATTAGATTAACTGAAAAAGGGGCGTCTGGAGAAATGCAAAACCATTGAAACCTATTATGCAATTAAAAGCAAAAGATCCCAACTCATCCCCATATCCTGAATCATCATCAAGCAATCATTTTCAACCATTAAAATCCTAATCCTGATATTATATATATATATATAACCCCATTATTTTCCTAATCAGCCCAAAAGAGTTCCAAACTCAAAATCTTGGTGATAAACAGCTTCTTTCACTGTCATATACAACTTGATGGGATACTGAAGCTGTTCTATCTATATGACCATGAAAACATAACATAACATGATACAACTGAATAACCAGTATGCAGCGTTAAATGGTACAAAAACAGCTATACCTTATTTTCATATGTACCGAAAATGCTTGAAGGCAATAGTGTTTCCTTTACATACGAGACCTCGATCACGAAATGTGTAAGGAATGTTGATATTTTGTAGTGCATCAGACTTTGATTCCTGTCAGCTGCTTGTTGGGGGTAAATAATACAGTCCATTGCACAGATGATTTCGTAACACGAAGCTTTGACATGAAATGAATCGCTAAATTTTTAGTTGAAATGGAAGGTCAGGTATCAAAACCAGAGTAGATGCCACTTTCCCTCAACGTTCTCTTTTCTTCCTCAACATAGTTTTTCCCCCTGCTTGCTTGACCAAGCTCTCTTTTCCTCTTTTCCTTCTGGGAGAAGGAAATATTCTTCTTATCCTTCCGAGTTTGCGCGGTTAACAGCTGCTCACCATTTTCTAATGCAGATCTTGTTTTCTGTCTCTCTTCATACGATTCTTCAGCATCCTTGTCTTCACGAGTATCCCTACCAGTAGACCATGACCAATCTTGCTTCTCATTTTCTTTGGGTGGTGGAACTTTCAAGACTGATGGACCACCTTTGTAGCCGTGGCGTTTCAATGTATCAAAGTCTATAGCACTGCTCTTCCGCTTTCCAGATTTGACTGTAAACATGAAGCAATGTCCACTGAGAAAATGAAGCTAATGACTTTCCTTTAACAAATTTAGAATATTGAGAGATGTTGCAAATACTACACATTATACTTTAGTACCTTAGGAATTCATTAAATCGTTATAGTTGAACTACATTTGATGTATCGTTTTCTTTTGTTCACATCCAAGTCCCCTAGCCCCTACATGTTCACAAGACTTAAAGATAGCTACCTACCAGCCTTACACAAAAGTCAAAAGGCCAGAGGTAAATTTAAAATACCAACCCTTCCTTTTTCTTCTTTTCATTTGAAGTGGGTTTCATTTATATTCATAATTAAACCTAGATTACTCTTGATTAGCCAAAAGGTGTTAAGCATTTGCATCATCGGTTAAGTGACCCTCATCTTATCAATTACAAAATCAAAGTTTCACCCAGCTACATACTCGGGGACATCTACGCCAACACTTGAGAAACAACAAGATATTTTACAGTTAAACTCACTTGTGGGATTTAAACCTAAGAGTCGAAGATTTTTAGGAGAACATATACCTTGAAGACCTCAAGTCTCTGCCAATAAGGCCGTACATCAAACTAAATGAACTCAGGAAAACTTACATACTCATAAATGTAAGTAAGGCATAAACACCAATTACCTTTATCTTACATTATCTTAAGCCAACAATTGAAAGCACTATGCTCAAAACAAATGCTATGCTACGCACTCCAAACAAAATGTAGCATGCAGGCAAGAATAACTAGCTCTGGAACACCCTCGTATCAGTGCATGAATTACTTTTTACATTTCTTTCTGACACAATACGGATTGCTTTACTAATGAAAATACAAAACAGAGAGACAAACGAATAAATGGTTTCCATGAAGCTTTATATTAACATTTCATATCCAAGAGTACTCGAAATATTCCCAGCAAAGCAATTATAACCTTCAGTGTCTTTTTCGTTAGAGGAGGACCGTCCAGCTTTAGCTCGAAAGCTTGCTTTTGCCTCGCCATTATCTTCATCAGCGTCTGAATCCGACTGTGATAAAGACGAGTCTTTAGATGACGAGCTGTCCTCTTCATCACTCCATGGCATTGCTCTTTTCATAGCAAAGGAAGCCCAATCTGAAACAAATTAGCCAATAAAGACCTTTAAATCAACCAACCAGAATTCAAACAGGAAAAAATGGCAAACCGCTCCTCAGGAAATAATTGAAGGGCAGCATTTCAACTCAACTCCAGATCAGATAGTATACAAAAACGCAGAACACGCTGAATTCAACTTCAAAAAAACCTTAAAATGGCGAAATCGAGATAAATTCTCAATTTAAAACGCGAAATCTGCGAAGAGGAAATGGTTCGTCCGATTCGAAATTCAAATAAACAACAAATCCCATCGTAATGGCATGAGTAAGAGAAAGAAAAGAATCAACGATAGAAGAAATAGAGTTAATACCAAGCAAAAATTAGGAGCTTCAAGTTGGCGAGTGAGCTTTGATCGGAAGTTAGGGTTTCCGAAAATCTGGATAGGAGATTAATGAAGCCCTCTTTTTCTGATTGGTTAGGGGATTATGGCTCCTTTAGAAAAATCAAGTTAATTTGTACGGAAATTCATGGTTGATGTTCTTAATTACTTTTTCAAAAATATTTAATTTAATACATAACTATTTCCAATTCGACTTGGAGTTATCGATTCAACTTTTATTAATTCCGATTTTCTTTAAGTTTTTTTTTTATATTATTATTACAAATTGAGAATGAAACTAAATTAGATTTTTTTTTAATAAATAAAAATTAAATATCAATTTTGTGACCTGTAATTGAATTGAATTATTGAATAAATGCAATAAATTTAATAATTTTTAATGAAATTTATGAAATTAAGTTTAGAGTTTTGTTTTCTTTTTTTTTTAGGAAAAATCACAAAAAGATGTTT
>JBBMEG010000002.1:1524858-1544676 GCA_037832605.1 Cyclanthera cordifolia | reverse complement strand
GGTCGGCAAAGGTGAGGCCGACCCCCTAAGGGTCGGCAATGATGTTGGCCGACCCACTAGGGGGTAGGCCTCGCCCTTGATTCCGGGGAGAGTCGAGGGCGGATGAGTCTATTAACAAAAATTCTGATGCCTCACTCAAATTTAATTTTGGTTTGATTTTTAGATCTTAGTTAAAGAAGAATGAATCTAATAGATGCCCTAGACTTTTGGAGTCATCCACCCACCGGCCGGCCTTCGAGCCGTCCATTCATCGGCGACGACTCGTCATAGATAGTGTTTTTTTTTTAATAAAGGGACTCACCCAACCACGAAATCGTTTGAAATTTTTCTCCAATTTTTACATTGGAAATTATTTTCTAAAATGACATTTTTTTTAAAAAATATTTGAAAAAGAATGTAAGGTGTAAATTTTAAATATTTTGCTAAATTATAAAAAATTAAATATCTCATTTGAAAACTCAATATGTTTTGAAAAATAAAAGTATCATAAAATGTAGTTAATAATTTTAGAAAATATAGATTATTATATAAAATATTTTAATTAAAGATTTCAAAATAAATTAATAATCTGTTGAAGATTTTGATAAAATTATTTTAAGAAAATTTTTAACTTTGAAGTAATTTTTCAGTAAGTAGATGATGGTAGAGAGGGATGTCTTTCAGTGAGCCTACATGCATTTCGGGATGTTATCTTCAGACAGTCGGTCTCATATGCTAGAGGTTAGCAAATGGCACCCATGTCTCGAAGTTTCGGGTTGTATGTTTTTCTCCTAATAGAAGTGAAGTGATTTCTCGGTATTCATGTATGCTCATGTAACTTTATTGACATATAACTATGACTTTATTGACACGACATGAGCATTATTATCATATAATAGTGATTGCGGCCAGTAGCTCCCCTAGTGTTTGTGACATGATGCTTTGACTCGATTGCTCGATCTTTGTTAGCGTTAACATGTTTTTCTCCATAAAACATTAAAAAAATCCTCATTTCGAGGATCAAAAGACTCAAACCAATAGCTACAATTTTTAGAACAATGAGCAAAGCAGATCCGCAACACGATTCTCAAATCTAGCACGATGAAAAAACGATAAGTTTCCCATCTGAGAGCTGAAATCCTTAATGTCAACAAAAATGTTGTTGAACTCTAAAAGATCTCTACAATCATTCAATATATAACATCTCTACTATTAACCCAGTTACAGCTCACATCTTAAACTTATGATTTTGAGATCAGAAATTCGATTAATTTCCATATTGCATATTGTCAAGGTTGATTATTTCATGTATAATTTGACAACATAAAAAAAAGGGTATGAGAATCATAAATAAATGAGAAAAACCATTTTAGGAAAAAAAGAGACGAGTTAACAAAAAAGTATGAATTAAGGAGAATTTTGTTGGCATAGAATGAAGAAGATAGACAATACATGTTTTGATTTGATAGGAGACATGGGGTGGTTGATGCAATTTTATAACATTGAATTGGTGTCAAAGACAATGACAATATTTGATCTCATCCATTGATTTTCTTCATATGTATAAATAAAAAACTTGATCTTACATTTTCCTCTCAAAGTGAAACCCATCACATCAATACAATATATTATCTTTTAAAGTTAAATATAATAAATATGATTTTTTTGTTATGAAGAAAAAATAGATTTGATCTTTAGGACACTATTTGAAATTAGCAGCTTGGAACCATATATACCTTTTTTTTTTCTTTTATTCAAAGATACATATTAATTATTATCAAGAACAATCTCATACAAACTAACATAAAATCTTCCAAAAAAATAAATGAATAAATAAAATTTAGTAAAAAGAATATAATACAACATAATCTCTTAAATGAAGATAATTGACCGCAAGTAAAAACATCTTTCGACAATGACAAAAGTCCTAAACCACAATTCAGAAACTGGTCAACTAAAGAAAAAAACATATAACCTAGATCGAGGAACAACCCAAACTAAAATACAAATCATGTTAACTAATAAGGAATTAAAATTTTTCAAAAAGTGTCAAATATTTGTCAACACCATAAGATTGATCATGTTAACTAAAATTAGGTTTAATGAAACACCAATATAATATAATATATATATATATATATATATATATATAAAAGAAAGACTCGATGATCTAATGAAAATCTTATAATTGACCATGTTAATTGAGATCGGAAGAAACTAGTACTGCTCTAAATTAGGGAAATCAAATACGTTTTTCATGATCTAATGGAAATCTTATAATTGAATTGGATTATAACAAATTATATAAGCGGATAGACTATCAACATTTCTTATATCATACTGAAAGGTCATGTGGTACATTAATTTCATTATTTAATATAATTATTGTATTAACTGTGTAACCTAATTTAACAAAAGAAAAATAAAGTTATTACCATATATATTATATTTATTTTATTTTATTTTAATCATCTCTTTCTCTTCCGTTTACGCCGTAGCCAAACAAGGCCTAAGAAAAACGGGAGGGAAGTATGACCTACTATTCTAATTAAATTCATGTAAAGTACTTGACCCGGGGGTAAATGCGTCCATGTGTGCATTTATTGTAGAGAAATCGAAGAGATTGTAAAGTTCATTGGGCCTAACTCGAAGTGAGTCCAATAAGGACATAATAATAATAATAATATATTATTATTATATTCTTTCTTAAATTTGTTCTAAACTATCATTTTTAGAGATTTTCATGCACTCTTCAAAATCAATATTGATTAAGAGAAGGAAAAATTATAAATACATGACAATCATCTTCATCGATACGAGAACTTTTAGATAGAGCAAAACGTAAAGTCATAAACCAACAAAACTAACCACCAGTCAAATTTTGAAGTATATGTTAATCGTTGTCTGTTAAAATAATTGTTAATCAAAACTTTTGGGTCGATCAATTAGTAAAAAGTTCATCTATATAATTTTAATATTTTTCATATAAATACTTAGATTTCTTATTAAGGTGTTGTAAAATAATTTAAATTTAAATGTCTTTCTAAAAATAATTTAATATTTTTATTTTATTAAAATTAATTCTTAAATATTCAATAAATAAAAGTATACCATAAATATGTTTTTTAATAAAAGATGGAAAAATATTAAATAAATTAGTTGATTTTATCGATAGTCTCAATCGATTTAACCAACCAACTTAGCTGATAGATCGATTCGATTTCATTTTCAAGCATATAGATGATCATACAATCAAGTGCAATTAATTTAATAACTATCTTAAATATAGATGATCTTATAATAATGTTTGACAACTGAATGTTTATATTAATATAAATAGTAAAGTTGTAGCTCATTAAATTTAATTAATTTCCACCAAATCTATTGATGGCTAACACACCATCTCACAACACAAATAATGGAGCTTTCTTTTTGTAAATAATTTAAAACCAGATTGAATATAGATATGAGAAACTTAAACCAATTTAATTAATAATATTATAATTAAGTTCATCACTACTATTTATGATGAAAAAAACAAAATTATTATTGGAATTTGAAAGAGGAAAATCAGAATAATAAAATAGAAAGGGGGTAGAAGAAGGTCACCATCAAAAGCAACATCTAAACCAAAACCAGAGGGTGCTTTGGAAATACCCTAAAATTATATCCCCATGCTACATAGTGTGATGAAAGGGACATCAGCACAAAAGCCCATTCACACAAACATCAAAATTTTTACATTTAATTAAAAAAAAAAATAAAAATAATAGGGTTAAATACATTTTTGAATTTCTAAATTTTTGATATTTATTTCACTTTTGATCTTTAAATTTTTAAATGCTTAAATTTAGTATTTGAAATACGAGATTGTTTCATTTTAGTCATTGAAATTTTAAAAGCTCAATTTTTGTACTTAAATTTTGAGCTTTGTTCTTTTTTATATGTAAAATTAAAATTAAAAAAACTTAAAATTCCCCTTTAGAATTTTGATTCATAGTTTTTATTTAAAAAAAAAAAAAAAACAAATTATCATTTTCTTTTATAAAATTTTAAATTATGTTTATATTAATTATTATTATTTAACCAATTTCAATTAATATTGACTTAAAATTCACGGTAAGAGAACTCAATTTTAAGTTTTTGTATGAAGTATTAAAGATTAAAATTGGACTTTGAAAAGTTTATGAATAAAAATAAAACAAATTTCAAAAATTTTAAGATTAAAATTAAACTTTTAAAATTTAGAAATCAATATGAAACATAGGTGAAAGGTCAAGAAGCAAAATATTAATTATTTTATCAAAAAATCATAAATTTGTTTATTTATAATTATAGAAAAAAGGTGTATTTGGTGATTTAAAGAAATAGATGATAAGTGTATGCATGTTAAAGCTGAAAAGCAAAAGGAACAGAAAGAATACAAAATTTCAACTCCCAAAAGAATAGGAGGGAGAAGATGATGATACCTTTGTCACTAAGTACTAACCAACCATCATATTTGTTTCTGGAAAATGAATGATAAACCCTACTTCTCAATACACACTCGTTTTTATTAGATAAGAAAACGATCATTTTTAACTATTTATTAACTCTTCTATCAACCAATTTCAACAAATTTTTCATCACTCAACCATTAATAACATCTATTTCCAAACAAGTAACTAATTATTTAACAACGATTAACTAGATATATTCATGGGGCGGGGAATGGCTCCCGTCCTCAGTTTCAAAATCAATCCCCGTCCCTGCAAAATTACAGTTTTTTTTTTTTTTGCGGAAATTCCCCGTCGGGAACCACGGATCCCCGCAGAGATTTTTTATTATCTTTTTCTTTTTTATTTTTAAAATTTTTTTCAAGTAATAAATTCAAATAATTAAATAGTTTTAAAGAATATCCATCAAACTCCAATTAAATTTTACATTTTAAACAAAAATACTCATTTTTTATATATATATATATAAAAAGAAAAGAATAAATATAAAGAATTTTTTTTTTTTTTTAAATTGAGGTGGGGATCGGGGAATAGGCAAGAGGAAAAATTTCATTCTGTCTCTGTTCCCCGCCTAACCAGAGATTCCTCGCTTCGTTAGGGCCAAGTCGAGAAAATAGACATATCTACTATTAACATCAATTCTCAAACACATAGTTAATTACTCAAACTATAATTCACTCCTCGACTCATCTTCCCTCCGCTAGTTTCTATCCAAAAAAAAAACATATATTTTAATCTCTCTCATCAAATATATTATCTTTTGATTACTTTATATTACTAACTGTAAACCCATATATATTTCTAAGTATAAAGGTTGGTTTGTTAGTAAATTTTTAGTTTTATGAATTTAAATTCGGTTTAATACAAAGTTTCACTTATCTATTTGGTGTATAATTCGTATTAGGTGCATAAAAATTTTAGCTTCTGAATAAAAATATTTAAATGGATGGTTGAGTAAAAGGCATATTTGACATGAAAAGAAATAATATATAAATAAAAGAAGAAATGTAAAGAGAATTTGGTGAGTCAAACGATAAAAAAATATATCGCATCTCATCACCCTACGCATGCCATTAAAAGTTTATGAGTTTTTTAAGCAGTTTTTTATCAACCTTTCTTAAATTAAAATATATAACATAAACTTTTTTTGATTTACATCCTAACACCTAAAAGGAAAAGAAAATTAATAAATGAAATAAATGGTTGAGTTACTCCATTGCAAAGAAAGCAATGAAATCAGAAAACAAAGAAAATGACGTTTCATTTTGATATTCGACTTTTAAAAGTTCAATTTTAATCCCTAAATTTACATGATTGTTCAATATTAGTCCTTTGACTTTTCATTGTCCAATTTTAATTGTTGGACTTTACAAAAAATTTAAAAATAGTCCTTACAATAAAAAAAAAATAAACAAAAAAAAAAAAAATATATATATATATATATAGAGAGAGAGAGAGAGAGAGATTCTTTTTAACCAAAATGATTGAAAATCAAGCATAAAAATTGAGGAACCAAATGATCAAAATTAGACTTCATTCTTAAGGATTTTGTTTTTTTTTTGGTAAGCGAGGTTGTAACCGTGTAGCTGGTTTGCTGGCTAAGCCGTTTGTGGCACCTAACTCTTTTTCGTTGTGTTTGTTGAATTTTTTTGAGAGTAACATTTGTGAGGAACTTGGTTGGAAGAAGCGCCTCCCATGAGATGCTTGTTTTAGTGTTATTTGAGCTTTCTGGGTTTTAGTTAGAAGTTTAATGAAATATTTTATTTCAAAAAAAAAAAAAAAATTTAACCAATATTTTTTATTGCATTGGCAAATGGCTTTTTGTGTGTGTTTATGTACAAATTTCTTTATATTTAAAATGGTACTTTCTGAGGAGAGTATTGCGTAAGCCATATGATATATATTTGGATTTGGACATTTCATATTCGAAATTGGTCCTTTTTCCCAATTCACCACTTTTTTTTTTTTTTTTTTAATTCTAGTTGGTAAAATGTATGGCAAATTACCAAATAAATTATTTAATGTACAGATATGACAAATATGCGACAAAAATCAAAATAAAATAAGATATCACTCATTTATGATGCCAATAAAGATATCATTTTACTTGTTGAAAAGGTGAAATGTTCTCTCTTCTATGATCAAGGGTGTGCTAACAATATATACATACATGTATATACATATATTCATGTATATTAAAGTATTTGTTGTAGATATAGAATTCTATCATTCATTATTTTACTTTTGTAAGTACTCCATCCAACCTGGCTAGGGTCTCTACCTATGTTATTAACTTCATATGAATGAAAATAAGTCATTGATCATGACATGCATACAAAGTTCAAACTCCATGAATCTTAATGTTACTCATAAACTTAAACATAAGATAGACTCAATGGTGGTTGAATTGTTATGGAAGTAAAACATTAAAATAATCGAATTAAAATATTGTAACGTACAAATTTAAGTAGTTTATTAACGATGTACTGTTATCTACGTCCACGGGCAGACAAGAGATATCGTTTTATTAGAGAAGAGCGATGCAAGAATGTTGATCAAAATGGGGCAATCCCAGACTAAGTAAACGTGGGGCATCAAACAGTTCATGACATATTTCAATTATGGTAATTGATAACTTACTCCTAAAATCCATGCAAAAGGAAGCAAAACAAAATAAATATTCTCAAAATAAACAAAATAAATATTACAAATTTAATGTTTTAAAAATATTTAATATGTAACGAAGTTTCTAATTTTTATGGTTTTCAATCAATTTTACTCCTTTGTTTTTAATGAGCGCTGTAATCACTATTTTTACTTGATTGAAGCTATTAATTTTACTTCAGCGAAGTTATCAGTTGATGAATTTAATCAAATTCATCAACTTCAATTGATTAAATTTGTTCTAAAATTTTTATTATCTATAAAATTTCTTTCCTTTTGTTTACTCATGAAAAATCTCCTATATATTATTGCTCACAAGAAAGTTAAATATTTGAATCTCTACTCCCTTCCTATGTTGTCGAACTAAGAATATAGTTGTTTTTATATAATTATTTCAATGTTCAGTTTAATACTTTTCAATATTATTTTCATACAATTGAATTTTGGACATCGACATATATGCTGAATTTTTTTTTTTTTTTTTTTTTTTGAAATTCGAACGAATTCGAACCTATGACCTCGTGATTTTTAAGCATTTACTAATGTGGTTTGAGCTACTGTTCTTTTGACGTATGATGAATAATGTATCTAATTAACCTTAAACTATATCATATCATCTATCCAAAAGAAAATCAATGCTACTTTATAGAATTGAATATGCATAAATGGATTAAATCTCTAAGATAATGTTTAGTTAAACTACATCCAAAACTAAATAAAATGAAACAAAAGTGAACTTATTATTCAATATCTATTAAGGTGATTGGATGCCACATAAGCCTTTGAAACCTTAACTTTGGAAGATAATTTGGCAACATAACGAGGGTGGATCCTATTTATAATTAAGAGTATATAAAAGCTAGGTTGTAGGCTAATTGCTCCACTTAGAGAATAAAATGATAGTGTTTTTTATTTATTTGAAGAATGTTAATAGTTATTTAAAAAAATTTGTATATATAATTATTAATATTGTATTATAAAAAAATACGTGATAATACTCATTAATACAATGATTATATTTATTTTTTTATTTTTTATTTTTTTTTAGGGCCAATTTCTCACCTCATTTCTTAATATTTTTAAAGAAAAATAAACTCATATTTTAATATTAGTCTACTTGAATGAAAGGGGAAAATTATATCCATAAACAATTAAGCATGCTAATTGATTACCAAAGAGCCTATAGAAATATATGAAAGCTAAGATTGAGGTTAGGGACCAAGACACAATCTCCCACATGCAGCATGTGTTTTTTTGGAATAGTCAATTAAGATCAAGCCTTAAAAGGATGCTTAATTTTTTTTTTTTTTTTTAAATCCTAAAAATAAGATTTTATATAGTTTTCTTATAGGCCACTTGTATAACTTCAAATGATATTTTAATATGAAGAGTCCAATGTTTGTTTGAAAGTGTTACGAAACTACTAAAAATGAGCTTATTTTTAAAAATCTAATCTCATTCAAATAAGTAATTGCTATAATTTCTCAGTTTAAACCACTCAAAATAATTGATCATTTATAATTACTTCTATAATTATTCATCCAAACAATCCTTAGAAGGAAGCAAATGAACGGTTATCATATAGAGAACCCTAACTGGTGCTCCTAAACAAGATCCTAAAATCTATTTTAACAATTTTATATATATAATTGAATTTATAATTTTTTTAAAAAAAATCCTTTCACCATTAGGTAAATTTATGATACTTTATGACTTATTTCATTTGCAAAATAAGACTTAAATCTCATATTTGAGTCAAACAATTGGTCAAAGTGAATTGCTGCTTACAAGAAATGGCATTGTGTTCCATTCAAAAAGTGGAAAAACACAATGTTTTTATTTTGAGGACCTATATATCATTGATTTTTTTTTTTTTTTTTTTTTTTTTTTTTGAAGCCTCTTCTCCCAAACAAAAGAAATATATAGTTATTTTTATTTAGAAAATTAGCTAATTGAAAATATGACGAGAATAAAGAGCTCATAGACCTTCTATTTATAGTAGGGGATGTACATTCAAACTATGAAGGAATAATATCTTTCAATATCTTATATAAAAAGATATTGCAAATTTATCTAATAAATAATTTCTCCTCCTTCTTTATAGAAAATTTTCGAAAATCGCATCCCGTCCCCTAGATCGACGATTTTCGAATATACTTCATATATTGATTTAATTCTTTTAATTGATTTTTATATAATAAATCTCAATCACATAACAAATCTATTATTTTCTCAATAAATGAATGTCTAATTAATATATCTAATATATTAACTAACCTTCTCTTTTATAATTATCCAATAATTATTAAATTAATACGTCAAACATATTAATTATTTGTATTATAATAAATAATTATTTACTAAATTAATATATCCAATAGATTAATATTCCTTTTTAACATTTATTGAATAAATATTAATTTATGAATATATCTAATATATTAATAACTAATGATGTTTAATACATTAAACTCAAGCTCTAATTAATTATGTCAACATAACTAATTAGTATGTTTGAACTCTTCAAACTCACTCTTTATATAAACAATAAACTAGCAAATATGTTATAGTCTGATGACCGGTGAACCTATAAGTTGAAAGCTACAACAACTCGGGATACAATTCCACATTCGTTAACATAAGTTTATTCCACTAAAGGCTTGTGTTGAACTCTTTCGCACTCTAGAGTAAGTTATGTTTACGAATATAATCGATTACCTGTCATATAATCTTTAACAAACTTGTTCGGTAATTCACAGTTAGGAGAGAGATTTGTTCTATTCATGTGATTACATCGTTCTCTTTGATTATTTGTGTTTAGAGTAAATGAATTATTAATAGAATAATAAAAGAATGAGAATAAAGTGAGTAGAAAATAATTATGTCCTCGATAAAAATGGTTATAGAAAGAATACAAAATAGTTATAAGATAATAAAAAGGAGAAAATACTTGAATCCTTACCCTTAAGGAGGCAATCCCTCTTTAACACTCATAAAATTTTTTCTTTTTTAATGTTGCCATTTAGTACCACAAATGGTGTCACGTGTGTGCTAAGAAGGGTTTAGGGAGACAAAGTATTTCTCATAAAAATTAAGGTTGCTTCGAGGAAATGAGATTGTGAAGATAATGATTCTTGGTAACTCAAAAATCGAGAATCATTTTCATTCTCAATCTCCCAACTTCAACCATGTCACAACACTCCAAAATAATTTTGGAACGGTTTGTTTAGCACGTTTATAAAACTATTAAAAACGATATTTTATAATTACTCTTTAAACATCTCATATAAATAAGTGATTATTATAATTTCTTCTTTAAAATCAGTCAAAATAATCATTTCATAATTATTCATCCAAACACCCATTTTAGATTTTCTTGCCATTCATGAAAAATCTCCTTAATATTAATTTTGATTTTTTTTTTTTTTTTTTTTTTTTTTTTGAATAGGTGACAAAATTAGATATCTAAAAATTCAATGGCTTATTAGAACAAAAAAAAAAAATTAGTATAACCCAAAAAACAAACGTAGCAATCGCTTTTTCTTCGTTATTCTCTTCCAACTGCTCTTTTACACAGACTCCGTTGGTTTTTGGGGCAGAGAATGAGAGCATGTTTTACACTAACCCCATAACCTGACCGCGGGCAGCTTTTTAGAGAGAGAAAGAGAGCAAAGTAAGCTTTACGAGACAATGAGTCTGATGGGTTCGGGCAATGCTGGCTCGAGCGGGTACCCTATAGATCCACAGCCCTTTCCCCCATGTCCCCAAGTTGAGTTTCCCCTTGAATTTTGAGCACAAAAACTTTAGCAAAAACTCTTTTTTTTTTTTTTTAAAGAAAAGAAAACACTCCCAAGCTGATTCAAGCTTCATCTTCTTCATTTCTTACTGTATTTGCTTGTTTTTACCCCTCTTTGAATCTCTCATTCTACCCCTTTTGATCGCTGCTCCATTTGAGTTTTTTGAGCTATTTTTTAACTCTGTTCTTCCCCATTTCTTGTGTAAACATTGTGAAATTTGGAAGCCCCACTTATTCGATTCCCTATGTTGTTTGTTTTTTGGGGTTTGTGTTTCTGTTTGGGAGCTTGGAAAATCAGAATGCCGAGAAATACAGATTTTTCTTCTTTACCCCTTTTCTTCTCTCTCTCTCTTGCTCTCATTATAGAACAGAGGATTGCCCATTTGATGATATGTTTGACTTCATCATCATAGTTCATAAACCAAGAAACTATGTTTTTAAAAAACTGAAATCGGTTGAGTATTGATTAGGAAACTTGTTTTTCACCTTTAGCATTTTTGTTCTTGGATTTAGATTCTTCTTTCTCATCCACTTTGGAGATAAGAAACTTAGAACCTTACGTTCTTAGGAATCAATTGGTAATTTTCTAGTTACTGCTGTGAATCTGGTGTCTATATGAATTTGGCGGAACAATGAGAGATGAGAATTCAAAGAAAAACAAGGTTAGAGAAATGTTGTTCATGTTTATTTGCTTCTTTTTTTTATTTTTTTTGTGTATTGTCTTGTAATGCTGAACTTGCTGATTTTTTGGTGAAGATTTCATGGCCTAAAGCTCTGGTTAAGAAGTGGTTCAACATGAAGAACAAGGCTGAGGATTTTATATCAGATGATATTGCTTATAGAGGTTTGATTGGTTGAATTTCTTAATGATGTGTATATGTTAATTGAGATTTTTTCACATTTCTTGTAGCTTGTTCTTGATTTAGATTTCTTGTTCTAAAGCTTGAATGATAAACTTGCATTATTCTTCTCCTTACGCACACTTTTTGTTGTTTTTGGTTCTTAATGGAGGTTTCTGTTTTGGTGTTGTTCAACAAGAGATCTATAATTTGTTTGCTTCCCTCTTCCTTATTTGTTTTTTCTTCTGGACAGAGAAAAACAAAAGTCTGAAAACTAAGGACCTCATCACATTTGGTTTTTTGTTTTTAGATTTTGAAAATTTTTAACCTTTCTCTACAAAGAGTTTCATCTTCTCCTATGATAAGATTTATTTGAATTTGAACCAAATTTTATAAACCAAAACAAATATTTGGTTTTAGTTTCCAAATTTCAGTTTGGTTTATGAAACCATAAGTAAAACCTAGATATGAAAGTAAAAAAACTCATATGTTAGAAGTAGTTATGGTTTAATTTTTAAAAACAAAAACCACAATGGTTTCCAATAATGGGTCTAGTTTTTTTTTTTTTTTTTTCCATTTTGGAGGTTGAGATATGCTTGAAGTGTTTGATGCCCCACGATTACTTAATCAGGGGTCTTGCTAAACATAATATGTTATTAGGTTTATCTTTGCGCACATGGACACTTGTGTAATTTCAAATTATATGTAATAGAGTTTTTTATGAGAGTGCACTATATAAACTTTGTTAAAACCTAACCTCATTTGATGAACATTCTTTATTTGTATCTCCATAATAAAACGGCTCTCTCCTTTGCCCGTGAATGTAGCTAACACACACCGTTAGTGAACCACGTAAATTCTGCATGTTCTTTTACAGTTTTCTTTTCTTTTATTGTTTTGATTTTCATAACACTGGATGGATTTGAAAGCATGCGTTTGATGATGATTAACTGGTAAGTAAAAAAAGCATAACTTTAAACAACATTCTTGTGCTGTTGGTATTTCTTTTTCAGCTGGTGATGAAGAGTGGAGGAACAACTGTTCAAAGAGGGAAACGTGCACTGTCAAGAAAAGCAAAGCAGGTTGGTTCAGTTTCAGTTTCAGTTTCAGAAATCTCTCCATTGACTTTCTTTTGGACCACAGCAGCAAGCTTAAGAACTTTAAAAACATAGAACAAATTAAAATGTTTTAAACATCCATTGTTTTCTGTTCCCACAATTATTTTCACTAATCCCTTTCAACATCTCCCAAATTACTTCCACCAGACAGACCCAACAAACGGCATTCGGATCGAACGAGGAGAGGCAAGATCGACCTCGATGGTACGCAGGTTACTGATGTGCAAAATTATAGGTAGGTTCTATTGTTGTTGTTTGTTTGTTTGTTGGATTTGTTCTTTCTTTGCTTTATCCGTTTTGTTTGGACAGGGTTTTTGTTTCTACTTGGAATGTGGCTGGAAAGTCTCCTTCTAACTGTTTGAATCTCGAAGAATGGCTTCATGCTTCCCCTCCCGCCGATATCTATGTTCTCGGGTATAAACTGAAGATTTTTTGTCACAAATGTTTGGAAATAGTAAAGGTGGAAGTTTAATGTTGCTTATTTTGTAGGTTTCAAGAAATTGTTCCTTTGAATGCTGGTAATGTTTTGGGCACAGAAGACAATGGTCCAGCCAAGAAATGGTTGGCTCTGATTAGGAAGACTCTGAATAATCTTCCTGACAGTAGTGGGAATTGTCATACTCCTTCTCCTATCCCCAATCCAGTTGCGGAAATAGATGCAGATTTTGAAGGATCATCGAAGCATAAGGCTTCGTCGTTTTTTCATCGAAGATCGTTTCATTCACTAAGCCGCAGCATGAGAATGAACAATGATATGTCTATGCCACAACCACGACTCGATCGACGGTTCAGTGTCTGTGATCGGGCTATGTTTGGGCATCAACCAAGTGATTATCATGACTCGAGTTACAGATGGGGGTCCTCGGATGATGAGAATCAGTATTCACCGGCTGCCTCGCACTATTCACCTTTCTCTTATAATGGTTTTCTTCCCATGGAAGATAGAGATAATAGACATTCTGGCCACTCGAGATATTGTTTAGTTGCGAGCAAACAAATGGTCGGCATATTTTTAACCGTATGGGTGAGGAATGATCTCCGAGACGACATTCGTAACATGAAAGTTTCTTGTGTAGGTAGAGGATTAATGGGTTATCTTGGGAATAAGGTAATAAGTTCTTACAAACATCAAACTTGGGGAACCATATTGTGAACTGAAGGAAATAAAATGTAATCTGATTTCTTTATGGATTTGCAGGGATCAATTTCAATTAGCATGTCTTTACACCAAACAAGCTTTTGCTTCATCTGTACTCATCTGACCTCTGGTCAGAAGGAGGGCGATGAACTTCGGAGAAATTCCGACGTCATGGAGATTCTTAGAAAAACAAGGTTTCCTAGAGTTCACGGCATGGGGGACGAGAACTCTCCTCAAACGATTTTAGAGCACGAGTAAGATTTCTGATCATTGATCAAGCTTTTCGTACGATGAATGAAGTTCAGTTGTTGGTTCAACATTATCGACTTTCCTTTAAAGTTTGTCATTTGTGATTATCCTGTCCCAGTCGAATCATTTGGCTCGGGGACTTGAACTATCGGATTGCATTGTCGTATCGGTCCGCAAAGGCTCTTGTCGAGATGCAAAATTGGAGGGCATTGTTAGAGAACGATCAGGCACGCTATGAACGCCTTATATTAAGAACAAAAACATAATCCATCAATTGCCATGTTCTCATTTATAATATTTACCACATGATATAAGATTCTAATATTCTGTTATTTCAGTTACGACTCGAACAGAGACGGGGCCATATTTTTGAAGGATGGAATGAAGGAAAGATATACTTTCCTCCCACATACAAGTATTCAAATAATTCAGACCGATATGCAGGAGATACGAGGCACTCAAAGGAGAAGCGAAGAACTCCTGCTTGGTAAAATAGTATATTATATAATGTCGTGTCAACGATGCAACATATGTTACCACTAACCTCGATTATATGTTTAGGTGCGATCGCATACTATGGTACGGAAGAGGCCTTCATCAACTGTCCTATGTACGTGGAGAATCTAGATTTTCAGATCATAGGCCTGTGTATGGCATATTCTTTGTTGAGGTTGAATCTATAAACCATCGACGCATCAAAAAAAGTATGAGCTATTCGAGTTCCCGAATCGAAGTAGAAGAGCTGTTGCCGTGTATATATGGACATCCTGAAATAAACTTCTACTAAGGAATATTTTTGCCACACCAAGCTTTACTAAGCCAACAACTTATATGATCAAATCTCTTACTCTAGAAGGTAATTAGCCTAATTTTAAGTTTATCTTTATATAACCAACTTACTTTTTTCCCAAATAATAATCAAATTTCCATTGCCATTACCAGATCTCCTTCCGCTTTCCATCCGCGTACTCGACTTTCTCACATATACAACTATAACTTGCCGACTCAGAACCGGTAATCCAGTTATCTCTCATCTTCGACAAGCACGCAATTCTGTCATTTCTCTGAAAATCTAAAAATATATATAGGTTTTGGGAATACAAATGCCCCGTTTGATAACCATTTTGATTTTTCGTTTTTGGTTTTTGGTTTTTGAAATTTAAGTTTATATTTACTTAAATTCTCTACCTAACGTTTCATCCTCTCTTTAAACAAATTCCATAAATCAAAACAAGAAAACTATTTTTTTTAGCTTTCGAATTTAGGTTTGGTTTTCAAAAACACAAGATGTAGATATCAAAGTAATGAAAATTATGCGTTGGAGTAGTAGTTGTAGGCTTAAATTTCAAAAACAAAAAACGAAAAACGAAATGGTTATCAAACGGGACCTTAGCTATCGGTGTTTGTTTGTAATCTATTATGGGGTAAAATGGTGGAGTAACTTTAAATTATCAACTACCAAATTCAAAATTCTGAAAAAGATGAATCCCATCCTCAGAAAAACAGAACAAAAACAAGAATCCACTGTTGAAAAAAGTTTGTCTTGTTTCAAAAAACAAGTTTAGGTTTTAGGTATGTTGGTTGGCCTGATTCCATTTGCAAACTGGTCCCCCAATTTTTTGCAGGCTCTATCTCTGTGCAGCAGAAACGGAAAGAGAAAAGAAAAAGAAAATTTTGCCTTCTTTTACACAGCAATGGCACACTTTCTGAAAATGTGCAAGATCAAGAAGAAGGTTCATTATGAGCTCTCTCTCATTCCCTATGTTTGGCAAAAATGATAATGGTTGTGTGAATAGTAGAAATGCTCTTATACTAACTCTGAACTTTATTTATATATATATGTGTGTGTATTATATATAATGTATATATTGTTAGTTGATATAATTAAATTTATCATCACCTATAAGTTTAAGCTTTTGGATTAATTGGCGGTTTATCATAATTCAACATGGTAACCTAAAAAAAACATAATTTAACATGATATCAGAGCAAGAAGTCCTGAGCTTGAATCCATATGAAGTCGTTTTCTCCCTAATCAATTTGAATCCCACTTGTAAGACATGTGTATGTCCGCTAATGAAGGAAGTGTTAATTGATATAATTAAATTTGTCACAACCTATACGCTTAACTTTTTTGGGTTGGTTATATATATATATTTTATGATCTCATTGGTTTTCTGTTTTGACTCATCTTTTTGCAGGTAGTAGGCACAGGCTGCAATTTTTTTCATCGGTGATTCAAACTGATATGTTGGACTAACTAAGCAACTATTTTTGTTGGTTTTGGGTTCATAATGTTGAGAAGGAAATACAATTTGTAATTCCTTTTTGATGACTCTCAAATAGAAATGGAAGCTTGAATCTCTGAACTCGGAGGCATCCACCTCAGTCCCAAAACCCAAACTCGAGATATAATAATAGATTTTATAATTAAATTCACTCATAGTTCTCGATCCTTAAACCTCCAAAGGTACATCAACCATCCAAGTTTTTCCAAACAATCCATGTTGTAATTGGTGGATGAAGTGGAGGGAGGTTTGTGATGATTTTGAATGTATTTTAGCTTTAGTGTGATTTTTTTTTTTTTTTAAGGTAATATTTGGGTAATAAAAAATAATTAAAACCCTTTTTTTTTTCTCTTTTTAAAAAAAATTCTTAGTTGGTTTGATTGAAGTGTAGAAAAGTTGAAAAGAAGTGGAGAAGTGGCAGGCTCAGTGACAAGTGTAATTTTTAAAAAAAGCTTCTTTTTTTTTTCTCAGTTGTTGAGTCTCTGATATATTCTTTTTCTTTTTCTGTGTTTTTGCTCCATAAATGGTTAATTATGTCTATATTTGTACATGCATTTTCTTTTCTTGCTCCCCTTTTAAAGAAATCTATATTCTTTATCTTTAATTTAAGCTTACCAAAGTTAAATTTGTCTCACTCATATTAAAATTGGGTTGAACCCTATTTTGTCATTGAAAGGCTCATCTACTTCCTTTCTTCTCTTTTTCGTTTGAATATTATATATTAGAAATTCCATTCGAACGAACGAAGCTTACAACTGAATCTCCCAATAGTGGAAGAATCACGAACGAGAACAACTCCCAAACATTAGTACTAGTCTCGAATTACATATTGGAAGGTGAACGAACAACCACGCAAGCATTGAATTGACAGTAAACAAGGTCGAGTTTGGCACAACCCACATTGAGACACAACCTTAACTAGCCTGTGACATAAAAATCCTAATAAAGGTAGTAAGCCAAAGTCAACTTCACATAGGTTAACTTTGAAAAACTGGGAAATTACAAGTTTTTTTTTTTTAGTTGGTTAAATACAAATTAAGGATGCAGAAAGTAAAATGGTTTTACAATTTTATTTTGGAGTTCCTATGGGATTTTTCATATATACCAAAAAAAAAATCGAAGAAATACTATGAATAGCACATTTTTACATGTATAGCACAAATATGGGTCATAGGTAAAAAGACTAAAAAATCAAAGCGTCTATCAATCTCTCATTTTTATCAATTCACTTATAGCCTTTAATTAGTTTAAATGATAGCTCAATCAATTTGTTGATCGTCTTTAATCAATTCACCGATAGCCTTCAATTAGTAATTTAACCGATAACATTCCATTACTAGCCATTGATAGCTTTTAATCAGTTTGTGGATAGTCTTCAAGCAATTCGATGATGGTCTTCAATTAAATAATGTACAATAGTCTTTAACCAATGCCATAAATGATGAATGCCCTATCTTGTTGGAAAGCTCTCCTCCCCGTGAGAACATATATGATATCTTTTTTGCAAACGAAGATCTCTAACTATAAAGATAGAAAAATAAAGAAATCAATTTCAAGATTTTTTTTTACTAAAAAAAAATGAAAGATTTGATTCTTGACCTCTTTCCAACAATCAAACCAGAGAAATCGCCACAAAAAAAAAACAATCAAAGCCATAAAGACTCTCATCATTAAACACAAAAATGACCAACTTCTACGTATTTTATTCACCAACAATTACGAACGACGGACTATTTTTTAGAATTTTATCAAATCTTAGAGATTAAATTTTATTTTCAAACCATCTAGACTTAATTGTAGATTTCTCCAAACTATAGAAACTAAGGTTTAGATTTTTAAAACTATAAGAGCTAAACTCTAACTTTCTTCAAACCATAAAGACAACATTTATAATTTACCATTTTTCTTTCAAGAAGACAGAAGACTTAATTAGAATACAAATAAAATAACATTTAAATCATTGAAGTTTAATGGATTAATCTAACTTTTTAGTATAAAAATCAAAATGTTAATTCAAGACATTGTTCTTGAAGTTGGTGATTCAAATCCACTATCAAAATTGTTATATTAAATTCATAAATAATATCTAAATATTATTTCTTAACAAATCCTAAATAACATATAACAATATCCTAATAAATCATAAATCATATTGAATAAATACTTATATTCAAATGTCAAATCTCAACCAAATTTAAAAGAATAAATAACTCAATTATGATATTTATTCTTAACTATTTCATCATTAATTTTGTAAAAAACAGCTATAAGCTGCTATTTCCCTAAATTCATTTGAATTTATCAAACTTATTATTTAATTTAGCTCACTATATACTAATTTCAAAGTTAAGTTCATTTGAATCAATGAAATTTCAAACTGATTATTTAATTTAGCTCACTATTTCAAAATTAAATTCGTTTGAACTTATGAAAGTTCAATCTGATTATTTAATTTAGCTCATTATACTAATTTCAAAGTAAAATTCATTTGAATCTATGAAATTTCAAACTGATTATTTAGTTTAGCTCACTATATATATACACCAATTTCAAAGTTAATGTCACTTTTTCAAAAATTAGCTTGTCCTAAAGGTTGGTAATTGACACATAATTCACATTCTTTGAGGTTTTCAAATTTCCTATACCAATTTGTTCTACTGATACAAGTTCATATCTTCTTCTTTTTTTTTTTCTTTTTTTTTTTACAATCTTTAAACTTTTGGGAATGAACCATTTTTCTGCTACTACCCAACTAATTACTATACAAATAAATAGCATAATTTTAAGCATCTATTAAAGTCATACGATGCTGAGAATTATAGTTCATTCGTATTAATGTACGTCCAAGGATCATCAGATCATATATTCGCATCTCATTATCAATTGTTGCGATAGAAAAAAAAATTAAAAAAAAAGAGAGAGAGAGAGAGAGAGAACCATATTAAAACTTGGTTGAATAAAATTTGGGTAGGCATAAGTAAAATAATAGAAATTAAAATAACCAAAATTTAAGAATTCAAAGTAAATTTCAAGGGTACTGTAGAATAAATCTTGAGTTATGTGATTTAAAATTTTCTTTTACATCCCTATTGCTATATACTTTATATTTTGTTTATATTTAATTATAATGGAGGATGAGAAATTTCTATGAAGAAATTAAAAAAAAAAAAAAAAAAAAAAAAAAAAAAAAAAAAAGAGAGAAAGACTCCTCCCCCTTTAGGGGTTTTTTTTTAAAATTTTTTAGAACTGAT
>JBBMEG010000002.1:1509952-1524758 GCA_037832605.1 Cyclanthera cordifolia | reverse complement strand
TGGTGCCATCTTGAGGGGGCATGTTGGAGATTGTTGAAGATACTCACCTTGTGGCAAATGTCCCACATTGGAAAGGTGGAGGTTCTTCAACATATATATAAGATAGAGTGGGCTATTCCTCTCATTGCCAATTGGTTTTGAGATGGATGCCCACACTTTCTTACCCATTGCAATGAGCGGCAGTTTGGGCCAAAAATATCACTCCTCGTTTTTTCATGTTAAATTATTTAATATTTCATAAAGAAGTTTGTTGTATTATAAAATTTGATTTTCCCTCTTTCTGCCAGGCTCATCCCGAAGAATTAAGTGCCATTGTAGAAATTCTTAAAAGTGGAATGGTCACCAGCGTTTCAGGATCTCAGTATGGGCTTCATAATGAGGCAAAATGTGACACAATGGGAACCTTATGGCGTATTCTGGGCGTTAATAATTCTGCACAAAGGGTCTTCGGTGAAGTGACTGGGTTTTCTCTTTTGCTTACAACACTTCATTGTTTCCAAAGTGGAGGGGACTCATATCAGTGCTCAATTGAGGATCGTATCAAGGTATTTAAGTACTTAATGCGCCTTGTGACAGCTGGAGTGTGTGATAATGCTGTGAACAGGATGAAACTCCACACAGTTATTTCGTCTCAAACATTTAATGAACTTCTGTCTGACTCTGGCCTGATATGTGTGGAGTTTGAAAGGCAAGTCATACAGTTACTGTTGGAACTTTCACTTGAGATGGTTCTACCACCATACATGAAAGTAGAAGATGCCCCATCATCAAGTTCTATGGAGTCCAGTTCATCCAGTTTTCATTTAATAACTCCGTCGGGTTCTTTTCATCCTAATAAAGAACGTGTATACAATGCTGGAGCTATTAGGATTCTCATCCGTTTGCTATTGCTCTTTACTCCCAAGGTACAGTTGGAAGTTCTTGACATAATTGAAAAGCTTGCTTGTGCTGGCCCCTTTAATCAGGAGAATCTCACCTCAGTAGGTGTGTACTAACCATACTAGCCTTTTGAATTATTTAGACGTAGTGTATATTTTTGAAGTCTCAACCTTTCTTTTTATGGAATGTTTAGGCTGTGTGGAACTTTTACTGGAGACAGTTCGTCCTTTTCTATTGGGGTCATCTCCATTACTTGCATATACTTTGAAGATAGTGGAAGTTCTTGGGGCATATAGGTTGAAATTCATGTCACGTTCCTCTTGCATATTATTTTGGAAATCAGTTTTTATAATTATTATTATTTTTTGTTGGATTAATTCACGTGTTTCTCTTGATAGGTTATCTACACCAGAACTTCGAATGCTAATTAGATTTGTTCTACAAATGAGATTGCTGAAGTCAGGTCATATTCTTATTGACATGATGGAAAGATTAGTTCATATGGAAGATATGGCATCAGAGAGTCTTTCTTTGGCACCGTTTGTAGAGATGGATATGAGTAAGATTGGGCATGCCTCTATTCAAGTATCTCTTGGAGAAAGATCGTGGCCTCCAGCTGCTGGTTACTCTTTTGTTTGTTGGTTTCAATTCCACAATTTCCTTAAATCTCAAGGAAAGGAACATGAATCCTCAAAATCTGTCTCTTCAAAGAGGTGGACTGCCAAAAATCCTCAGCCCCAGGAGCAGCAAATTCTTCGTATATTTTCTGTTGGTGCTGCAAGCAATGATAATACATTTTATGCTGAACTTTATCTGCAGGAGGATGGTGTTTTAACCCTTGCCACAAGCAACTCTTCCTCCTTGTCATTTTCTGGCATTGATCTTGAGGAAGGCAGATGGCATCACCTTGCAGTTGTTCACAGCAAACCAAATGCTCTAGCTGGACTATTCCAAGCTAGCATTGCTTATGTGTATCTTAATGGAAAGTTGAAACACACTGGAAAACTGGGCTATGCACCCTCTCCCGTTGGAAAACCTTTACAGGTGAACATTGGTACCCCTCTTGCGTGTGCTAAAGTTAGTGACATGCATTGGAAGCTCCGTTCCTGCTATCTTTTTGAAGAGGTGCTTACTCCAGGCTGCATATGTTTCATGTACATACTCGGTAGAGGATATAGAGGGATTTTCCAAGACACCGATCTTTTGCGTTTTGTTCCAAACCAGGCTTGTGGTGGTGGTAGCATGGCTATTTTAGATTCATTAGATGCTGACTTAGCTTTGACCCATAATATACAAAAACATGAGGGTACAAGCAAGCTGGGGGACACAAGGGCAGATGGTAGTGGAATAGTTTGGGATATGGAGAGACTAGGAAGTCTTTCCTTACAGCTCTCAGGCAAGAAACTCATATTTGCATTTGATGGAACATCTGCTGAAGCCATGCGAGTGTCGGGAGTTTTATCTATGCTCAATCTAGTAGATCCCATGTCAGCCGCTGCTTCTCCTATTGGGGGTAAGAAACAAAGTTGACAAACTTAGGTCCCATTTGAAAGCCATTTGATTTTTTTACTTTTGTAAATTAAGCTTGTTTTCTCCCAATTTCTGTACCATAATTTTTGTCTTCCATGGAAGCATTTGAATTCCTAACCAAGATTTTGAAAACTTCATTTTTGTAGTTTCCACAAGCATGGCAGAAACCAAATAAAGTATTCTGTAGGTGACAATTGTATTTACAGGATTAACTTTTAAAAGCAAAAAAACCTAAAATAAAAAAACAAATGGTTACCAAATAGGGCGTAAATTTAGGTTTAAATAATAGCTGTGTTTAGCAAATGGGTATATATTGATGAAATATTTCACATCATTGCAAAGTTATCGTGGGTACAAACGCAAGTTGATGAACTCAAGTCTTACATTTAAGTTTTAATGTATGTAGTGAAACTGAAAATAATTGAGTCTTGTATTGACAAAGGTAATAACTGTTGGTTGTTGAAAGCTTCATCTTGGGCAGTTTTCTCGAAGGCAGTTGCAAATTATTCGGTCCAGGATGTATTCAGAAGCTGGGAAGCTTCCTTTAGCTCTTTGCTTTTAGTTTTGTTTTGAGTTTCTTTTCATGACTTATTTGTTTTTGTTTGTATTTTCCCTTTGTTTTGTTTCTTGTGTTTTGTACTATGTTCTTTCTTCATTTTCTTAATGAATGGAACTGTTTCCCATTTCAAAAAAAAAAAAAACTGTTGGTTGATATAATTAAATTTACTCTAACTCATCAGTTTAAATTTTTGGGTTGATTGGAGGTTTAACATAATTCGACATAGTATAAGAGCAGGAGGTCTTGAGTTCGAGTCTGCTAATTTATTTCCTCCCCAATTAAAATTGAATTATACTTATAAGACATTTCTCAACTTTTTAAGTCCACCAGTGAAGGCGAGTGTTGATTGATATAATTAAATTTACCCCAACTCATCGACTTAAACTTTTGGGTTGATTGGTGATTTAATATGTTTCAACAATAACATCATTTTAAGATCATGTTAACTTTTTTTTTTGGGGAATGTTTTGTAGGTATTCCCCGTTTTGGACGTCTTCATGGAGATGTTTATGTTTGTAAGCAATGTGTTATTGGCGATACTATACGCCCTGTTGGTGGGATGACTGTCATACTTGCCCTTGTTGAAGCTTCTGAGACTAGGGATATGCTGCACATGGCCCTTACATTACTTGCACGTGCACTTCATCAAAATCCGCAGAATGTGAGAGACATGCAGACATACAGGGGATATCATTTATTAGCTCTTTTTCTGCACCGGCGGATGTCACTATTTGATATGCAGTCATTAGAAATCTTTTTCCAGATCGCAGCATGTGAAGCTTCTTTTGCAGAGCCAAAAAGGATGAGTTTTCAAGCTACTTTCTCGCCAATTAATACATTTCAGGAGACCAGTTATGAAGAGCTTAGTTTATCAAAATTGCGTGATGAAGTTTCCTCTATTGGATCACATGGCGACTTGGATGATTTTTCTGCTCCAAAAGATTCATTTAGCCATATTTCAGAGCTAGAAAATCCTGAAGTACCAGGTGAAACTTCAAATTGTGTTGTATTGTCAAATCCAGATATGGTTGAGCATGTCTTACTTGACTGGACATTGTGGGTAACAGCCCCCGTCACAATTCAAATTTCCCTCCTTGGTTTCCTTGAGCATCTAGTCTCAATGCACTGGTACAGAAATCATAACCTTACCGTTCTTCGAAGAATCAACCTTGTTCAACATTTATTAGTGACTTTGCAGCGGGGGGATGTTGAGGTTCCTGTGTTGGAGAAATTAGTTGTCTTACTTGGAGTCATTTTAGAAGATGGGTTTTTGGTTTCTGAATTGGAACTTGTGGTCAAGTTTGTAATCATGACGTTTGATCCACCTCAACTGACACCGAGGTGTCCAATTTCACGGGAGTCTATGGGGAAGCATGTAATTGTGAGAAATATGTTGTTGGAGATGCTTATTGATCTGCAAGTGACCATAAGATTAGAAGATTTACTAGAGCAATGGCATAAAATTGTTTCCTCTAAGTTGATAACATATTTTCTTGATGAAGCTGTACATCCTTCCAGCATGAGATGGGTCATGACCCTTCTTGGGGTATGTCTTACTTCTTCACCAACATTCGCGCTTAAATTTCGTACAAGTGGAGGTTATCAAGGATTAGTGCGTGTCCTTCCTAGCTTCTATGATTCCCCTGATATATATTATATCCTTTTCTGCCTGATATTTGGAAAGCCAGTTTATCCTAGACTACCTGAAGTCCGAATGCTAGACTTTCATGCCCTTATGCCAAGTGATGGAAGTTTTGTGGAGCTGAAATTTGTAGAATTTCTGGAACCTGTAATTGCAATGGCAAAGTCCACATTTGATAGGCTGAGTGTTCAAACAATGCTTGCCCACCAAACTGGTAACCTTTCCCAGGCTGCTGGTCTGGTGGCTGAACTTGCAGAAGGAAATTCTGACAATGCAGGAGAGCTTCAAGGTGAAGCTCTGATGCATAAGACCTATGCTGCTCGTCTAATGGGTGGGGAGGCATCAGCCCCTGCTGCTGCTACCTCTGTCCTTAGGTTCATGGTTGATCTGGCAAAAATGTGCCATCCTTTTTCTACAGTTTGCAGACGGGCTGATTTTCTAGAAAGCTGTGTGGACCTTTACTTTTCTTGTGTCAGGTTTGTCTTTGGATATTATTCTCACTTTCATTTTATTTTGCTTCAGTTCCATTAGAAAAGTTCCTAGCAGTCTCTTTGTATGATATATTTATTGACTGATTTTTCTTATTCTATCCCTTTGTTTTTTAAATTAACTATCTTACAGGGCTGCTTATGCTGTGAAAATGGCTAAAGAGCTATCGGTAAAGACTGAGGAAAAGAATTTAAATGATTGTGATGATGGTAGTAGTTCACAAAACACATTCAGTAGCATGCCACAAGAACAAGATTTGTCTATGAAGACATCCATTAGTGTTGGAAGTTTCCCTCAGGTGCAGACAAGTACTAGCTCTGATGGCACTAATGTGCCTCAAAATGAGTCTAGCCATAAAGAGGACGTCAATACCATCCCATCCCCACAAATGTCAAGCAAATCAGGGCATGATTTTCAGGTTGCTGAGAGCTCAGAAGGTGATAATATTGATCAGGAGTCTGTCATATCCAGCACAAATGAGTTTAGTGTCAAACCAAGAAAAGACACTCTAGAACCCTTACAATCAATTGATTCTCAAAGCTCTGCTTCTCTAAATCTAATTGATTCTCCAATCCTTTCAGAGAAGTCTACTTTTCGAGTCCCCCTCACAGCTTCTTCTTCGCCAGTTATTGCATTGACATCTTGGCTTGGTAGTGCAAGTAATCATGAACTAAAATCTTCGCCAGTTGCTGCGCCATCTGTGGAATCTTTTGTTACCGCTGGAGAATTTGATCCGTCATTGGAACTGAAGTCTACATCTCAAGGACATCCATCTTCAAATACTTTCTTTTCAGTTAGTCCTAAACTACTTCTTGAAATGGATGATTCTGGTTATGGAGGTGGTCCTTGTTCGGCTAGTGCTACTGCTGTATTGGATTTTATGGCTGAAGTTCTTTCAGATATTTTGACTGAGCAGATAAAGGCAGCACCAGTCATAGAGAGCATCTTGGAAAATGTTCCATTATATGTTGATACAGAATCTATGTTAGTTTTTCAGGGTTTGTGTATTAGTAGACTAATGAACTTCCTTGAAAGGCGCCTCATGCGAGATGATGAAGAAGATGAAAAAAAGCTGGACAAAACTCGCTGGTCTGCAAATTTAGATGCATTTTGCTGGATGATTGTTGATCGTGTATATATGGGTGCCTTTCCTCAACCTGCCGGTGTGCTAAAAACTCTTGAATTCTTGATGTCTATGTTGCAACTTTCAAACAAGGATGGTCGAATAGAAGTATCTCCTTCTGGAAAGGGACTTTTATCGATTGCAAGAGGAACCAAGCAGCTTGATGCTTACGTTCATTCTATTCTGAAGAATACTTGTCGAATGATATTGTATTGCTTCCTCCCATCATTCTTGATCTCAATTGGAGAAGATGGCCTCCTTTCATGCTTGGGCTTGCTAGTGGAACCCAAGAAAAAATCCTTCACGGGTTCACATCATGATGATTCTGGAATTGATATCTGCTCAGTTTTACAGTTATTAGTTGCTCATAGAAGAATTATCTTCTGTCCAAGCAATGTTGATACTGATTTGAATTGTTGTCTTTGTATCAATTTAATAACTCTACTCCGTGACTCTAGGCAATATGTTCAGAACATGGCAGTTGATGTTGTCAGGTATCTCTTAGTGCATCGTAGGCCAGCCTTAGAGGATTTGCTCGTCTCTAAACCAAACCAAGGACAATCTTTGGATGTCTTACATGGAGGCTTTGATAAAATGTTGACGGGAAGCTTATCTGATTTCTTTGACTGGCTTCAGGCTTCTGAACAGATTGTAAATAAATTATTGGAACAATGTGCTGCTATAATGTGGATGCAGTATATTGCTGGGTCTGCAAAATTTCCTGGAGTGAGAATAAAGGCAATGGAGGGTCGACGTAAGAAGGAGATGGGGAGAAGATCTCGAGATATTTCCAAGTTGGATATGAGACACTGGGAGCAATTGAATGAACGAAGGTATGCTCTAGATTTACTTCGTGACTCGATGTCTACTGAGTTAAGAGTACTTCGTCAAGATAAGTATGGATGGGTTCTCCATGCTGAGAGTGAATGGAAAAGTCATCTTCAGCAGCTTGTTCATGAGCGCAGTATATTTCCAATATCCACCACATCTTCTGTGAATGAAGATCCTGAATGGCAGCTTTGTCCTATTGAGGGTCCATATAGAATGCGCAAGAAACTAGAGCGTAGTAAATTAAAGATTGATACCATTCAAAATGCTCTTGATGGAAAGTTTAACTTAAAAGAAGCCGAGCTGATGAAAGGAGGCAGTGACCTTGATGCTTCTGATGGTGAATCTGAATCCTATTTTCATCTTTTAACTGAAAATGCCAAACAAAATGATTCAGATAGTGATCTGTATGACGAACCTATGTTTAATGAATCAGATGATGTCAGGGATGAAGCATCTGTTAGAAATGGATGGAATGATGATAGAGCTAGTAGTGCAAATGATGCAAGCCTTCACTCAGCACTTGAGTTTGGTGCCAAGTCTAGTTCTGTTTCTATTCCAGCAGCAGAGAGCACTCAAGGAAAATCGGAGCTGGAATCCCTTATACAATCATCGTCTGCTAAAATTGAGGAGGTAAAAGTTAACGATGATAAATATGATAAAGAATTACATGATGATGGTGAATACCTTATCAGACCGTATTTGGAGCCTCTTGAAAAGATACGATTCCGCTATAACTGTGAGCGTGTCATTGGCCTTGACAAACATGATGGTATCTTTCTGATTGGTGAACTTTGTCTGTATGTGATTGAGAATTTCTTCATCGATCACTCTGGATGCATTTGTGAAAAAGAATGTGAAGATGAACTATCCGTTATTGATCAGGCTTTGGGTGTAAAGAAGGATTGTCTGGGCAGTATGGATTTCCAGTCTAAGTCAACTTCATCTTGGGGAGTTGCAGCTAAGTCATGGTCTGGGGGAAGAGCATGGGCCTATAGTGGTGGTGCTTGGGGAAAGGAGAAAGTAGGAAGCAGCGGTAATCTACCTCATCCTTGGCGTATGTGGAAGCTTGACAGCATTCATGAGATTTTGAAGCGAGATTATCAGCTGCGACCAGTTGCTGTTGAAATATTCAGCATGGATGGATGCAATGACCTACTGGTGTTCCATAAAAAGGAGAGAGAAGAAGTTTTCAAAAATCTTGTTTCCATGAATCTTCCCCGAAACAGCATGTATGTAATATACTATCAAATTCTTGCATATTTTCTCTAAATCTTTCACTGCTATTATTTTTTTCTTGGTCTACTGGTACTTGTTTTGCATAGTTACTTTTCCTCCTTTTCATTTTTTTTACACAAACATATCCTTCTCTCAGGCTGGACACTACAATCTCTGGATCAACAAAACAAGAAAGCAATGAAGGCAGTCGCCTTTTTAAGATAATGGCCAAATCATTTTCAAAACGGTGGCAAACTGGAGAAATAAGCAATTTCCAGTACCTTATGCATCTTAATACCTTGGCAGGACGAGGGTACAGTGATCTTACACAGTACCCGGTGTTTCCTTGGGTCCTTGCTGATTATGAAAGTGAAAACTTGGACCTGACAAATCCAAAATCATTTCGCATGTTTGCTAAACCAATGGGTTGTCAGACACCGGAGGGAGAAGAAGAGTTTAAGAAAAGGTCAACCTTCTTAACATTTGTCAACATCTCACTTCTGTTGTTTTGAATCTTGATCTACTTCTAAGATAATTTTTTTAATCGTTTTATTCAGTGTGATCGGATGTATCTACATAAATGTGTTTTTGCATCAGGTTTTTATGTTTATTTTTTCATTTTTGCTAACTTCTCCAGATATGAGAGTTGGGATGATCCCGAGGTTCCAAAATTTCACTATGGTTCTCATTATTCTAGTGCTGGAATTGTCCTCTTCTATTTGCTGCGGCTCCCACCATTTAGTACAGAGAACCAGAAGCTTCAAGGTGGGCAGTTTGACCATGCAGATCGTCTTTTTAATAGCATTAGAGATACCTGGTTAAGTGCAGCTGGAAAGGGAAACACATCAGACGTAAAGGAGCTCATTCCAGAATTCTTTTACATGCCAGAGTTCCTCGAAAACAAGTTCGATCTTGACTTGGGAGAGAAACAGTCTGGAGAAAAGGTTTCTACATCTTTTTTTTTTTTTATTACTTACCCTTCATATCTAATATCTTTGATGACTAATTCATTAGCATACCCGGAAAAGTTGCTTACATATTTTAGTTTATCGCTGGATCGGGGTTAGGCCGTGTCGAATGGGGAAGGAGTTGGAGCTTAAGTTGTTAGTTCAAAATACTTCCAGACACAAAGGGACAATAAAAAATGAGCAAGCAACTGCGGTGTTAAAAAACTATTTTATAAAATTATAATCATCTCACAACACCACATTGCTTATGCTGAATCATGTTAAATCACCAACCAACTCAAAAGCTTAGATTAATTGGTCCTTGGTCTTTGAGCTTTGCTCATTTTTGTCCCTAGAGTCTTAAAAGTCAAATTTCTCTCTAGACTTTCAAATTTGTTCAATTTTTATTCATGAACTTTCAAAAGTTCAGTTTTAGTCATTAGACTTGAATATAAGTTTTAAATTGGTCTTTATGATAAATTTAAAACTAATATTGATTAAAATTGGTTCAATAATGTTAATAATTTTAATACAAGTAACAAAAATATGTGAACATATTTCTAAAGTTTATAGAGAAAGATTAACAATAATTTTCTAGCAAGGACAAATTTTAACCTTTATTTTTTAAGCATGGGAACTAAAATTGAACATTGGATCAAAATGGAACTAAGTTAAAAGTTCAGGGACCAAAATAAAACAAACTTGTAAGTCTAAGGACCAAAATTGAATTTTTTTTGAAAGTCTAGGAACCAAAATTGAACAAAAGTGAAGTATAGGGATTAAAATGATATCTTAACCATTTATTATGATTATAATTATTATTTTGATGAAGGGTAAATTTAATTATAGCATTCAACGGTTCTGAAAGGGCTTGGAAATTTTAAAAATGCCAAAAACAAGTAGAAATCAAGATTAATTAGATACGTAACAACTCCATAGGCATCAATATTAATCAAGAATGAAACTACATAGGGATTTGAACAAAGACCTACTTTGATATCACGTTGAATTATGTCAAATCACCAATCAACCCAAAAACTTGGATTAATAGATTAGAGTAAATTTAATTACTTTAACCAACAACTTACCATTGGATTTGGTTTATTTTGCCAGGTTGGTGACGTTGTCTTGCCTCCATGGGCAAAGGGCAGTGCTAGGGAGTTCATCAGGAAGCATAGAGAAGCATTGGAATCAGACTATGTTTCAGAAAACTTGCATCATTGGATAGACCTCATCTTTGGATATAAGCAGAGAGGGAAGGTGGGTTTCGAACTCGAGAGCCTTCGCTCTTCAATCTATTTAGTTTAGTTTCCTTATAAAAAATTCATCGAACTAATAAACACAGTCTTGAAGCTATAACTGTGTTACAACATGACAGCAGTGGAGCATGTCGCCTTATCTTCACCTGTTGAAAGTGGGATTTTATCTTCTGTCATAGGGAAATTGTTAGAAAGTGTGGGCATCCATCTCTAAACCAATTGGATATGAGAAGAGAAGCCCACCTTATCGTATATGTATGTTAAAGAATTCTCACCTTTCCAACGTGGGACAAATGGCCACAAGGTGAGTATCTTCAACAGAAATTTCTAACTGTGAGATATTTTGCATTTGACAGGCAGCAGAGGAAGCTACCAATGTCTTCTACCATTACACATATGAGGGGAGTGTTGATATAGATTCAGTGATGGATCCTGCAATGAAAGCTTCAATTCTAGCACAGATCAATCACTTTGGCCAGACACCCAAACAACTTTTCCTTAAGGCCCATGTCAAAAGGCGGGTTGACAGAAAGTTTCCCCACCCACTCAAGCATTCTAATCTTGTTGTTGCGCATGAGATTCGTAAGAGCTCGTCTTCTATAACCCAAATTGTTACTGTAAATGAGAAAATTCTTGTGGCAGGGGCTAATACCTTGCTTAAACCAAGATCATATACCAAGTATGTTGCATGGGGATTCCCTGACCGAAGCTTGAGATTTTTGAGCTATGATCAAGACAAGCTCCTATCTACTCATGAGAATCTTCATGAGGGTAACCAAATTCAGTGTGCTGGTGTTAGTCATGATGGTTGTATTCTGGTAACAGGGGCTGATGATGGACTGGTTTGGGTTTGGAGAATTACCAAACATGCACCCCGTCTTGTAAGAAGATTGCAGTTGGAGAAGGCGCTGTCTGCTCACACTGCGAAAATCACATGCCTTTACGTGAGTCAGCCGTACATGCTTATTGCAAGTGGATCAGATGATTGTACTGTCATTATATGGGATCTGAGCTCCCTGGTTTTTATCAGGCAGCTTCCTAAGTTCCCAACTGCAGTTTCAGCAATATTTGTTAATGACTTGACTGGTGAGATTGTGACAGCAGCTGGAATTCTGCTTGCAGTATGGAGCATCAATGGAGATTGCCTTGCGATGGTTAACACATCTCAGTTGCCCTCAGATTCCATTCTTTCAATAACAAGCGGTACTTTTTCCGATTGGCTGGACACGAATTGGTATGCTACTGGTCATCAGAGTGGTGCTGTCAAGGTGTGGCAAAGGGTTCATTGCTCTAATCCTGTTTCTCAGACCAAATCTAGTGGTAGTAGTGTGGTTGGCCTGAATCTCGACAATAAGGTAGCAGAGTATCGATTGATTCTGCACAAGGTACTGAAGTTTCACAAGCATCCCGTGACTGCGCTTCACCTAACAAGTGACTTAAAGCAGTTACTTAGTGGCGACTCGAGTGGCCATCTCGTTTCATGGACATTGCCAGGTGAGAGCTTGAAAGCAGCTTTAATGAATCAGGGGTGAAATTACAAACAAAATTAGTGCAAATATCTCAACTTTCCAGTTGATCTTTGATTTGCTCTTCACGTACAACCATCGACGGTCTTGCCATTGTCCTTGCGGAGTAAGAAACCAACTCAATGATCAAATCAAAACATGTCAGGTGTAAAATGACCGCAGGGCTGGCCTGGTGGCTAAACAAGACTGAGCTTCTCAGCAGCATGAGACTAAACATCTGAGGCATGAACATATCATGAATGCTACTGCATTATACTCATCTAATTGGTGAAGAGTATGAAGCAATTCAAATTGGTAGCAGACTGTAGGATTGTGATTGGACATGGTTTAATGTATTTGTTGGGGCGAAACTGTTCTCGATTTTGGGCGAGAATGTTAGATTTTTTCCCCATAGTTTTTGGGTGTAAATAGATTGATTGAGAGTTATGAGTATGTAATGAACTTTGTAAATAGGAGAAGATGTGCTATCGGAGGGAAAGCCAGGTTTGAATGATATTGATGGCTCACACACACTGTTTTGGTTCAGTTCTCTTTGCATGGTGCAATGGAACTCTGTTTCTTTTGTCATGAAATATAATAGAACACAAATCATTGTCTCAGATGGCTTGATTGGTAATTCTTTTATCCTTATAATATATTTTGTTTCAAGAAAATATATAAAAAAAAATTTTAATTTTTATGTAGGAAGTTTGTTTATTTGTAAGGTTTCCTATCACATGAATTTGCTAATTTTTAACTTTTTACCAGACTTAGATTATGGGTTGAATGTTTGTACTTTTTTAATTTTTTAATTGAATACAATTTTTTTTTTGGGGGGGTATTTAGACAGTATAGATTCTATTATATATTATCTATATGATCTAATTCGATACAATTATCTTTTGTTATTGGTTCTTTTATTAAACAATATCTTTCCCATATTTGTAATAAATCATTCAAAATCCTCTACTTTTGAGCATTCTTCTTCATGTGCTCTCTTTGTACATGGAATTGATCGACAACTATTAGTTAAATTGGTTGAAGTGACAATATTTTAATGATTTTTTATGAAGATCTAATTTTTTGTTGTATAGAAAATATTTTATGGAATTTCTTTGATTTTGTCTGCTATACATGAGAAATCCCCTTAATTTAATTTATTAGCTCTTTTTTATAGGTAGTTTTGATAATTTTTATATAAATAGACATTCCTCTGATTAATTTTCTCAATAGATGCAGAATGAAAAAGCCCTAAATTATTTGTTAGTTGCAGCTTGAATGTGAGGTCAAACAACCATATGAAGGTGGTCAACATGATGCACATAATAGTTGAGTAGTTAGCTTACCAAAGCCCACTTGTGGCAAGGAGGCCAACCACATGGGTTAATTAAATTCATCCAAAACCAGTTGAAGACATTTCATATGAAAACATTCTTATTGGATTTACAAAAAAGAAAAGAAATTAAACATAAAAGAAAAAACTTTAACAAATTCAAGAATAAAATAATTTAAAATAAAATTTGTGAACAAGTAGCCAACCAATCTAAACAGAACGTTTGAAAGTAATAAGTCAGTAATTCAAATTCTTCTATCGAAACATTTAACATTTTAAAAATATGAATGCATATCACACGATCCACTTTAATAATATAACAATGTTCACAACAATAGTGGTATATAATCAATTGAAATAGTGAATGTAACCAATTTTTTTTTTTTTTTTTTTTTTTTTCATTGTGAAGTTTTTTATTTTATGTTTTCAAAATAATATTAGTGTTGGAGTTAATAAACTTGTGACGCTTCTTTAATATTTAATTTTGAAATCTCCAAATGAATAATGAATAAAAGGTCAACGGAAGAATGCATGCTTGTCTGATTTGTCATCAAGGAAGTTGCTGCGAAATTGCCTCGACCAAGACGGCCGAAACATAAACATTTAAAAATTACTTGTTTAAGTTGCTATTTACCGCCGACATGTCGTACGTACTTCTGGAAGTTGTCGGAAACTTCCTTGTAATTTACAATGTCGTGTTTAAAAGTTTTGTTGACCGATAGCTACAGAGATATCAACAAAACGTGCTAACAACCTCATGTAAGTAAAACAAATTATACCGACTGTTTTCTTTGTCTGTTTTAATTAACTTTCAGTATTTATATTTTATCGAATATTATTACACCAAACAAATGGAGCACTTAAATATTTTAAATTAGTTCTCCATAAAACCACAAATAAATGTTCAATAATTCTATAAAATAAGTGTTCTAATTTTTTTTTTATTATAATCACTCTACCAAAATTATCATATAAACAAATAATTATCTCGAAATCCACAACAAAATCCCACACAAACAAACAATCATATACACACCACGTTTCAAAACCATGAAACAAACAAAATATTTAATTCTAAACACTCCACAAAAACTATCAAGCAAACGAAGTATTACAAAAACAAAAATTTCTAAACAATCATAATAACTCCTTGTACCTAAAAACTAAAAAAAAACACTCCATAAAAACCTCAAACGAATACCCCTAAGGGTGTTTGGGGGAAAAAATGAGGAGTATGATTTTCAACATTTGGGCCATCGAAAATCATTCGGTCATAATTATATTTTTTCAAAATCATTTTTTATTCTTCTCTTAACTACTTTTTATTTCTCTCACAACAACTTTTTATCATTTTCATAACTATTTTTCACTCGCATTATATCTATTATTTTATTTTGAAATAATTGCACAAATCACTCTAAAGTATGGTATTCAGTCTTAAACTTTCAATTGAAATAATCACGTCCCTAAAGTTTGAAAAGTCTTGCAATTATC
>JBBMEG010000002.1:1495652-1509852 GCA_037832605.1 Cyclanthera cordifolia | reverse complement strand
TATATATTATTTTCAATATTTATGGAAATCAACTTAATAACTCTCCTGAACAATTCAGTTCCTATTTGTATGACGATATATGCTCATATAAAAGTCTATAAAAAATATTTTTTAAAAAATGCACATACCAATACATTTGAAAAAAAAAAACTAACCAACTTATATTAGATCAATCCAAAAATCAACTCAAGCCATAAAATTTTTATTAACTAATTTCAATCTATGCTTTCTAATTAACCGCGTCTACATGCCTTAACCTAAATATGCGAGTCATCTGCAATTGCCATTGATTTATATTTAAATACAAACAAAAAATACATATTTTCCCCAATATTTTTATTTATTGCCTAAAAATACGCCAACGGTTAAAAGTTTGCCCACAACAACAATTTTAAAGTTCAACCTGTTAGGGAGAGAATTTGAATCTTTACTCACTTAATTAACAGTTAAACCATACTCGAGAGGGAAAAAGTAGCACACGAATATAATTTAGGGCCCTAAATAGACGGATGAACAAAATGATTACAAAAAATAAAAGTAGTTTATATAAAAATAATAATGAAATAATGAAATTGATATAATTACTTAAAACCAAAATTGATATGGCAAGCATAAAAAAACAAAATAAGACAGTTAAAATTGTCTTGGAAATGGGTACCCTCTCTAATTTCAACTCTTTGAAGTTGTAACAATGATGATTATTAATAATAATTGATGTTTTCTTCCATCATTTTGTCTTTGGAAGTGGAAACTTTTTTTTTTTCCTCCTTTTCATATCCACTTTTCAAGAATCCCATGCTCTAGTCTACTTAGGGTTGGGTTGATTGCACCATTTGTTTTTCTTTAAAAAAATAAATTAGGGTTAAGCATGAACAAAACAGTTTAGGGTTCAACTTAAAAAAAAAAAAAAAAAAAAACACACACACAAACCAATTGTATTAAAAGGTGAAACTAACAACCAAATACAACTCTCAAGAAGATCATACAAAGTGTACTCGAACTATTGATCAAGTTAATACTAATACATCATTAATACCAATTGAATTAAGCTTGCTTTGGCTACCACTCTCGTATTCAAAGACAATTTAGAGGTTAAAAACTTAAACACGGATTTCCTACCACAGTCGCTAATTCTTGCACAAAAAATATAAACTCTAAAACACCCTCACACAACCAAAGAATTAGAATTTTCAAACTATTTCACATCTACTTTTTCTATCCAAAGATGCTCTAATCTAATAATAGTTAAGTAAAACAAAATTATTATTGTTAGGAAAATTAAAAGCGAAAGATACTATCGGAAAAAGAGCTCCGCAGCTGAGTTAGGCAATAGGCCCTTCTCTCCTTTTTTTCCCTTTCTTACCTTTCTTTTTTTTATTCAATTTTATTTCTTTTTTTTATATTATTATTACTATCTGGGCCTACTCTGTCTAAAAATCAATTGATACCCTCACTTTTTTTTTTTTTAGGTTGCTACAATAAATAAAATAACTATTTCTTAAATTTTATTGATTCTAAATAACAAATCTAAATTATTTTTTAGATAATTTCTATATTTTTCTAAATTATAAAGACTTAATTTTATATTTATCCGAATCATAAAAACTAAAGTACACACCTTCATCTTAAAATTTTTCATCCTAAGCTTTTAGTTACATATATGTCATTTGTTTAGATACACATAATTGACTTCTAAAATATGAAATATGTTTAAATATCAAATTTATTATTCTTAGAGACCAGTGTTGGGAGGGGTTGGATAGGCATTGCAATCCAAAAGGCCCTTATAAAACCTAAAAAATCCCCATAAACTCTGGCACCAAAACTTGTAACTAATTCCATTGCTCAGTAGGTCAATAATACTGAATAAAACATAAAATTAATCAAACTATTTCTTAGTTCTTATATACAATATTCACATTTGATCTCAACTGTTCTCACTAAGGTACGTTTAGATTTGCTATAACAGAGTAGAATAGAGAGACTAACAAGTTTAGATTTGCTATAACAGAGTAGAATAGAGAGACTAACAGCAATTTAAGTAATTAACTATTAGTTTAGAAACCGGTAATGGTAGAAGTCGAAGTAATTAACTATTTATTTGAATATAATATTAATATTAGTAATGGAAGTATAATTAACTACTCACGATTACTAGTAGTAGTTGTTAAATAAAAAGTTTGATTAAAGTTATATAAATAATTAATAGTGGTTGTTTACACTAAATACAAATAAGGTTCTAGAACAATGGCTGTTTTCTGGTCTTCTTCTTCCAAAAAAGAAGATAGGCCAGAGAACTACACATATCTTTCTGATATACGGTTGGAATCTCTTAAGACCAACCCAATACGAATTATAAACAAGTTTTTAAAGATTTTTATAATTATTTAAACAAGTTATTCCATTTATCCAAAATTCATAAAAGTTGAAGTGTCAGCATAGAAACTTTTAACTAAAATAATGCAGAAACTGTTAAAGAAGACTTATTTTTAGTTGAAAGAAAAAGAAGAAAGAAGACAAACCTTGGAATCATAACAAATGTCATATCCATTGAATTAAGAGCTCTTTATATCATCCTTCATTTCATTTCAAACCTGGACCCCCACAATTTCTAAATAAAGAATGTAAAACTAAATTCATACATATAAACTGAAAAACAAAACAAACGAGAAGAATACTTTTTTATATATATTTAAAATCATTTTCATCAGCAGCAACCTCTAATCTCCGTACACCCAATGATCTATAGATTATGGTGACCAAACATCTAACCTCAGTACACCTAATGATCACAACTTCCAAATAACTACTCCATATCTTCAATCACCTCCATTTTTTTCTTCTTCAATCACCTCCATTTTTTTCTTCTTACTCTATATTTTCTCTTGTCCTCCCATCAACCCAAAATCCATCACCCCACTACAGATTACAAAAAGAAAAAGGAAACATTTATTATTACAACTAAAAAAACTACACATACATGCTATGCTAACAAGTAGGCTTTAAAAAAGGGCTTCACCCTGATAATTGTTTATATTATATGATTAGTACATAATTAACATGCTTAATTATTAAAAGAGAAATACTCCATCGGTAGAGTCACTCTACTTATGCACAAATATGGCACAATTTTAATCCACCTAAATTATTCAAATTGTGCCACATATGTAAAGTTTGAGTGACTCTACGCATTTATGTGTAGAGAAGTTTTTTTATTAAAATGCTAATCAAATATGAGTTTCGTTTCATATTCCTCCACGACACAACTCTGAAAAGTTACGTTTGGTAATAAAGGGGTATATGGGTGTGGGTAATATGGGTGAAAAGAAAAACCAAGACAAACCAAACTAATCTAATGAATCTATTTTTATTTTTTTTTATATCTGTAACTGTCCGGGCCAGTTTGTGCGCACCTTGACTAATGTTACTGGACATGTAGCCTGACCCTACAACATTTGGGTGTCAAGAAATCATGTAAGAAATTAATTCCTAGGCAGGTGATTACCATGAATTAAATCCATCACCGATACAATGAATACATTTGGTTCAATCAATTTGGTTTTCTAGAATAAAATTTGAACAATTAATTTGATACTATAGAAATCTAAAATATATTAGTTCAGTTTCGATTCTTGATGTATGAACCAACAAAAAACTAAATCGTACCGAATATAAGTAAAAGGAGTGTATACATTGTAATATGAAATATGAAGTTTCGTTTGGTTATAAAGGAGTGTAATCAAAAAACTAATTTAATTTCGATTCTTATTGTCTAAATTGGATGAAAAGAACAAATTTAAATGTGAAATAAGAAGTAAAAGGAGTGCATACATTGTAATATTTATGAAAAATGTTATTTTTGGTAGTAAAATAAAAAACCTTAAAATCAAATTCTATGTAACATCTAAAACAAAAACCAAACTAAAAGTTGTTAAAAATCAAGAATATTAATTACGTTGTTGATTTGAAACAAAATCAAAACCACTTAATCGAAATCACCCCAAGAGAAAAATATGGGGAGGGGTGGGGATAGTAAGTAAAAATATCTTCTCTTTCAACCCCATAACTTCCACCTCAAAACTTAATTGGTAGCAAGGGTAACTCCTATATCATTTAAAGATGTTGAAAACTAGAACTTTCCAATGTGGAACAAAGTAAGTATTTCCATTTTAGCCTACTCACTTGGATAGGATCTGAATTTTTGGATGAAATACTCAATTTTTCTGGCGAGCGCGCTGAAGGGTAGGATCTAACTTTTTAATATCAAATACCCATTTAGGTTTTAGGTTGGATCAAAATTTGGAGGATCAATTAGAGTAAACTATAACTCAATATTATATAGTATGAGGTTTCACATGAAAACTAAATGATAGTGTAAGGGGAGTAACTCATATATCTAATATAAGTGTTGAAGACTCCTAATGTGTCACAAGATGAGAATCTCCCCGAAATAAATGAAAACAACAGCATATTATAAAAATACATAAATGACTACCAAAGGTATTACGAAACACCCTAAAAAAATTATAGAGTGAAGAAAATACTAGAAATAACAAACTCTAAAATCATTCCAAAGTAAAAAACATCCAGCAGCATAAAGGAAGCCCATTATTTACAACGTTAAGAATGAAAGAAAATTGTAATTTCAAACATAAAAACAAAAGGATATGATCTTAGTCATAGTATCACTCAAATACTTGCATGAAATGAAAAGAAATAATGTGTTAAATCTCTACAAAGAGACTGGACCCAGAGGAAAGTGGAACAAACCTGAGACCTAACGATAAATTCTAGACATGATTTAGAACCAAAAGAAAAATGAAGAGAGTCAGCCAACCACAGCATAGAACCGTACATTAAAAAGCACTTTTGTACACATTAATCCAAAAATCAACAGAGGTCCCAGAGTAGCAGTGACCACGCAGAGGCAGGCAAAGCATGCTTTAGAAGCAGACAAAAGCAAAAGAGAAAAAACAAAACTCTCTACACAAAATAGAAGCAACAAGCATAAAGAAAAAGCAGGGAGGACGATAAAAGTTCTGATTGCACGCCTAGCAAAGCAACAAACTTAATAACCGATTCAAACCTAACAAAAATGCAAATCGAAACGAAACATGACTTACCGATTTATCTCCGTGGATATAAACAAATCAGGTACGAAAACATTGCGATCGAAGACCTAACAAGAATCACGCGATCGATTCAACAATACGAACAAAAAAACAGAAAAAGTAAAAGCAAACCGAATCGAAAAACATTACGAATAATTACCAATGAATATGAAAATTGAAATTCCAGGAGAGTTCGAAAGTAGGAAGGAGTGAGGCTGTCAGAGCATGACCTAACTTAGGGTTAGCAATTACTGGAAATTGGTTTCCAATCACTTTATCTTTACGCTTCTCTCTTTTGTGCATTGCCGACCGAAGGTAGATCATGCTGGCAGCTTCACCTTTTCCCTTGCGAACAAAATTACTCAATCACACACAGAAACCGATGATTTTCGGAAAAATCAAAAAGAAAAGAGAGTCAAATGCTTTTATCGCGATTCGAGTCCCAAAAAACGCAATCGAAAAGGAAAAGAAGAAGTGAAAGAACAGGTCCTCCGTGTGTGATGAGCGCTTCTAGGGTTTCGCAAGTATCGAGAGGAAGAAGAAATGAAGAGAGAACGAAAGCCGGCAATCTTTAGAGGAAAAGGGGGATTTCAAAGGCGCCATGGATGAACGGACCAGAAGAAAAGAGAGTGAAAGAGGAAAAGAGGAAAAAGAAGAAAAGAAGAAACAAGATGCGTTGAAAATGAAAAAGTGAGGGGCTCCGTTGGGTGAATTTATAGACGGGAGTTTCGGACAAGTTTAAAAATTAATCAAACTAAATAAATATTTAAGAAAAAAAAAAAAGTGAGGATTTTAACGGTACCGTGGGAAAAATCATTATTCATAATCATATTTACTAAAAATCAACTTAAATTTTTCCTTTTTTTTTTTTTTTTTTTTTTAGAAAAACTAAACTACATAACCATTTTTCATTCACTCAATTATATTATTTTTACAAATAATTCTTACAAGTAAATTTTTATTTGTATTTCAAAATTTCAATTTTATTTCTCTTTTCAACCCACTGAAAATTGCTAGTTAGCCGATTGAATTTATAACTATTTAAAACGAGAACATTTTCATCATTTTACAAAAACGATTCATTTTTTTGATATGCACGAAATATTTTCAAAATTTTACTATAGATTTTTTTTTTTTAAAGTTTTTTTTTGATATACATGAAAAACCTCTTTTTTATTTAATTGTATTATTATTATTTTTCAATACAATTTTTGTTTTTTCTATAATAAATTTTATTCAATAATAATTTTTTATTTTCTTTATAATGGTTATTTTCAATCTAAATATAAATAATGATTTCTTATAATTATTCTCTTTGTTTCAAACACAAATAGTTATTTTTGCATAATCATTTTTTTCATATTTCTCTATATAATTCTCATTTTCTTTCCTCCAAATTGTGATGAAACTTTTTTATTTTAAAGTTTTTTTTAGAGTAGAATAATATCTATACTATAAATCTAAGTCCTTTACAATGTTATTTGAATAGTTTTTAGTTTAAATATAAAGGCCATGTTTGGTCCATTAGGTTAGTAGGTAAAGCTATATAACTTAGAGCATTTCAAGAATAATAAAAAAGTATTTATTTATTCAATTATTAAAGATATAATCAAAAAAAGGAAATTACTCTTCCGAACGTGATATTTTAATTAGAAATTTTAGTAAAATATTACATGCATATATGCTTTGTAAGGATCCGACCAAACCTAAGTCTTTAACTATATATGCATGAAAATATAGACATCCAAGACATGTACTTAATAAAAATAGTTATAAAATCCATAACCATCATGCACAAAAATATACAACCGGGTGAACAAAGCACTAGCAAGCACGCTAGGTTTATGCGATAGTGGATAGTTGGCGAGGCAGGAGAATCATGGCGTTTGCTAAATTGAGAATATGTGACAACAACAGAACTTAAGATCGCGATCGAATGAGCTATGGAACGACATCGCTCCAAACTCTCGAGAAGGAATCAATTTTTTTAGAAAGATATGAAAATGTGCGGTTATGGGCTCCAACGGTTGATATCTTAGAAACTCCAACAAAGAGGCAAATGGAGCTATTACTAAACACTCAAAATAACTCTACCATAAAATCTCAAACAAACACCCCCATAAAATCATATCCAAAACGCCTGGCGTTACATGCTGCGACTTGTCTCGGGGTGGGTGGATGTTTGCTAGGCTCGAGAAGAGTACAATTATGCTATACGTAGAAAATAACTCGTTTGAATATGATTGTTTGAAAAGAAATTTTAAAATTTCATTTGTGATTTTTGGTTAATAATCTCAGACAAACACCAAAAACTTAAAAGAGGAAGATATACCAAAACAAAAACCATAAGCATAAGCATGTAAATGAAACAGTATATAGATAGGGACTACTCACAATGGAACTTCACTTGTCCATTGAGCTTTTATTGTCAGGTATCCTCTGAAGAGAATTCATTTCATGTCATCTAAACAACAGGGCTACCTAGTAGTTAAGGGCATAGGTCCTAATTTGGCTCGCCCTTCCCATTCAAAAGCTGCCTTAATTAAACCCAACCCCTTTAGCCTTATAGATCCTATAACACATATTTGACCACTCCTACATTTCTTTACCCTTTCCCCTTTTCTTTTCTATGTATTTCTCACATCCAATTTCTAGTTACATTTCAACATTCCTAACTACTTATCACTATAATAAATTACAAGTTTGGTTCGAATCCAATTGAGATCAAGTATGTTTGTTGTGGTGGGAAGGTTGGAAAGGGAAAGAAAGAGATCCCTTCCTATTGTTTTGTCCACCAACTTCTATCACATCAATCATTGATTTATTCTCATTTTTTTCATTTATCTCTTCCTTTCTCTTCCCTTCTCTTTCCTTTTTGCCGTAACAAACATGTTAACAATAAGAAGTGTTTGGGGGAGGGGGAATGGGTATATGAGATGAATAAAAAAGAGAAAGACTAACTGTATTTGGAGGGAATGAAATAATTTTGAAGATAATGATTAATTATATTAGAATTGAGAGAAGAACCCGGAAGAAAATAAAATAATGTGTTTGATACGAGAGAAAAAATAGTTACATGGAGAATACAAAACTGATATAAGAAGAATAAAAATTAGTTACGAAAAAAAAAAAAGATTTTGAAAAAAAGTAATTGTGGAGCTCAAATACCAAGAATCGTGTTCGTATTCAAATAAATCGGTTTTTCTCATTTCTTGTTGATGGCCCAAACACACTCAAAATTATTCAAATAGATTGTCACATTCAAAAATTAACTCTTCTCGTTTGCATCATGTTTAGCCAACTCTTCTTTAACTTTCCTTGTCAACATGTAAACTATGATAATATAGTTTAATTACTAGTTCGATTACATAAAGTCAAAATGATATTAGAATCGAAAGCATTTCTAATAAGAAAGTTGACATTTTTAAATCTACATTCAAGTAAAAAAAAAATTATTTTTTAGATAGTTTATTATGATATCATTTTGATTGTCAACTTTGAGTCTTAAACTTCCAAATCTCTTCTATTTTGATTCATTTTGATTTCAAGTATTTATTTATTATGCTTTGTGCGGTTAGAATTGATCACTGTAATAGAAATTGTAACAAGGGAAACTAGAGATTGATTCTCGGTACGTCACTGGATATGATTTCGAATTAAAAAAAAAAAAAAAAGAAAAGGCAAACATTTGTGTTTATATATTATAGGAAAAATTCAAATTTCAAGCCACACAAATCAAAGTAGCAAAATACAAGCCCTGCATTTTGCCATGCTTATGGTTTTCCAAAATTCAAGCCCTGCTATTTGAAGGGCAGTCACAAATTTCATACTAAAATTACATAATAAACACCCTTGTCTCTCTCTAATATATGTATATATTGTTGGGAAGAGGCAAGCTTGGGCATCTTCTTAACAATTGAATCTCTGTTCAGTTGAGGATTTCTTGATCGATTATATGAAGATATCTCTTTCCAATTGCTTTTTTGAACTCTCACTGTTTGGATACTTTGTTCATTGAGAGCTCTAATAAAATTGAGTTGTAGAATACTAATAGGAGATGAGTTCAATCCACAGTAACCACCTATCAGGAATAAACAGGTTTTCTTGACATCCAAATATTGTAGGCTCTCTTTCGACGTACGCGTAAGCAGGTTAAGATAGTCACGCATTTTGACAATATAGCTAAAAAGGATTTGGGATTGGAAGAGTTTGTTCTAATTTTTCAAAGCTTTGTAGAAGTTGATTCAGCCCTTAAAAAACTTGAAGTAGGTAAGGAAAGGCTTATCAGAAACAGGCAAGAATTTGACAATCCAACCAATAGGCCAAGAAACAGCTGCAATAGCAATGCAAAGTCCCCATTGCCAAACATTCAGATTCACAGTGTTGGCAAATTTCTTAAGGAACTCTACCATAATAACTTGTAGAACGACTGTTACTCCAATAATCCCAAGAAACAAATGATTCTTTAGAATGCCTTCGAACACGTTCCGTTTCTCTAGCTTCCTCGAGTTGAACTCGTTGAAGATTTGGCAGAGAACGAACGTGTTGAAGATTAGTGTATCGTTTACGGCTTCGCTTACGTTGAAGATGTTGGTTCCTTGAAACTGGAAAATTAAGAGTATTGATATTTGATATAAAGATTGAGCCAAGAGGTTTCTCCACATGATGTTTGTTATTAGAGGTTCTGTTCTTCCCACTGGTGGCTTGTGCATTAGTTCATCATTTGGTCTCTCAGTTGCAAGTGCAAGAGCACCCAATGTATCCATTATAAGATTCACCCACAATAATTGTACTGCTGTTAATGGAACTTCACCTGCTGATACTGCTGCTATAAAGTTAATAGTAAGAGCTGCTACATTGACTGTCAATTGAAATTGGATGAATTTTTGTATGTTGTTATATACACATCTTCCCCACCTCAACACTGTCGCTACCGTCGTAAAGTTGTCGTCCAAGATAACGATGTCCGAGCTCTCCTTTGCGACCTCGGTGCCTTCAATGCCCATCGAAAGTCCTATGTCGGCTTCTTTTAGAGCCGGTGCATCGTTCGTACCGTCTCCGGTTACTGCTACGACATGGCCTTTTTGTTTCAAGCATTGAACCATCAATAGCTTGTCGAATGGTGAGGATCTTGCCATCACTTTGATTTGATCCACCCTCTGCAGTCTCTCTTCGTTTGAGTAGTTTCGGAATTCGGAACCTTCGATTACTTCTCCGCTGCTTGCGGTGTTGCGATTCGAATCTAGTATTCCGCATTCTGTGGCTATTGCTTTGGCTGTGAAAATGTTGTCTCCTGTGATCATTTTGATTGAAACTCCAGCTGATTTACATGTTTCCACAGCTTTTTTCACTCCCTGTCTACATGGATCTTTCATGCCAACTATTCCCATTAATGTATAGCCATGTTCTATCAAGTTTGAGGCAGTTGGTATGCTGTTTTTTTCCTCTTCTTCTGAGATTTGTCTATAAGCAAAGGCAATGCATCTTAGGCTACTAGCTGCCATTCCTTGGATTACGCTCTCGAGTTTTCTTCGGTTTTCGGTATCTAAGGGATATGTTTTCCCATTTCTTTCAAAGTAACTTGAACACATTGAGAGTATCATCTCAGCAGCTCCTTTCCAATGCTGATGGATTGTGTTATCAGCCAATTTTTTCACCAAAACCCCACTTCTTTTCTTCTCTGAATTGAAGGTTTCCACATGAAGAATGGTATATGATTTCTTCAACTTCGCCATGTTCATACCGAATTCCGCGACCGCCCAAGAGAGAATCGCTTTCTCAGTTGGACTACCAGAGATTTCAGTTTTGGAATCTGGTGAAGGCTGATAGACACTACCAGTTGTGTTCAAGCCAACTCCTTGATTTATTAACTCACGAATAGTTTCTGATATGGTATGAGAAGGGATTTCTTCCTCAATGAACTCTTGGCCTAGCCAAAATTTGGTAACTTTCATTTGGTTTAATGTTAAAGTACCTGTTTTGTCAGTGCAAATCACAGTTGCCGATCCCATTGTTTCACAAGCTGAAAGCTCCCTCACCATTGCTTGATCTGCCATCATTCTCTTCATAGAGTAGGCAAGTGTTAATGTAACAGCCAATGGCAAGCCTTCAGGAATTGCAACCACTACTATGGTAACTGCAACAGCAACTATTCGCGTAACTGCATTGAGCACGTCATCTACGTCCGTTCTTCGACCGTTGTACTCCGTGTTCCCAAGATCGTCTGTTGTGTTTCCCGTGAAATAGCGTGCTAACATGACTACAAGAACTACAAAGGCAACTGAGAGGCCTACCTGTTACGAGAATACAAATAAAAGTTTAACTTTCCTGTTATGAATAACGGAAACAATAATCATGAAAATAATAAAACGTGAGACAAAACACATCAGTTTACAGTTCACTAATGTTTTGGTAGCAACATCCTCGGATAGAGGAGAAACTGTTTTATTTAAGAGATAAAAACACAAATGTGGTCAAATAAGATTAGAGTTTTAATGAGTTAACTTTAATATAACATATGGCAACATACATTAAAGTCTAATATGAAAATATAAACCCAATTACAAATTACAACTAGGTTAGCAAGATCCAAGCTTACTGATCGGCAGCGAGACCTCAACTAAGTTATCTAAACACTAACATGTTAGTATAAACTGTTACTATCCATCGTTGGGTTTGATACTAATTTACAAGCCCTTGAGTGAAAGATAATGCTAAAAATATAAATGAAAGATTTATCGTAAACTATCAACTTAAAGCTTTTTGATTTCAGTGGTCCTTTAACATACCTTTCCTATAGAAGTGGTTAATTTGTTAAGACGAACTTGCAGTGGCGTTTGCTCCTCGGAATCCCGAGATATCGAGCTCATCATCTCGCCCCATGCAGTGTCCATTCCCACCGATGTCACCAGCAATTGACCATAGCCATCAACAACTTTTGTTCCAGACAACAAGAAAGGATTCTGTGTTGAATTGAGTTCTACATGATCACTCTCTCCTGTCATGCTTGACTCATCCACCTGCAATGAATGCCCACTTAAGAACAACCCATCAGCTGGAATTTGATCCCCAAGCTTTAGAATCACAACATCTCCAACCACGATATCGAAGATGGAAACTTGTTTGCGTCTTCCATCTCTCATTACCTGTTCAGAAAATACCAAGTTTTCGTGTTTAACATGGTATTAGAGCAAGAAATTCTGTATTGAAACTCAAAAAACACCAGTACTGCTAAGAATATACGTAAACAATTCAAATAGCTATAACCTATTGTTGGTTGATATAATTAAATTTATCTCAATCTACCTATTTAAGCTTTTTCCATGATTGGTGGTTGAACATAATTCGTCAACCACGACATTGAAGGTTCGAATTTGAAAGGAAAAAAAAAAATAGTACCTCTACTTTGATGTTGTTACTTATTTTCGACAATTTGTCGAACTGAACCTCCTGTCTGAAGTTACTGATAGCTGAAACAACAACTACAAGTGCAACAGCTACAAATATGCTCCCTCCTTCATACCATCCTTCTTGAGCTCCATGTTCTTTAATTCCAAACCCAAGAGCCAGAGCTGCACATCCAAGTAAAATAAGGATGGTAGTGTCCTTAAAAGCTTCCACCACGAAATAAAAGAAACTCTTCCGAGGCCGCTTGTGGTACGTGTTAGAACCGAACACTCGGCGTCGTTCATTCACGTCATCTTCATTGTCCTTGATTCCCTTCTCGGGATTCGTTCCAAGAGAATCAGCAATGGCTGGAGCTTTCCCAAGCTCATGAAAAGCTTCCATGTTTTTGTTCTTCACCATTTCAATCAGTTTCTTCTGATCATCTTTGGTGCAGAGTAGTTGTAGTTGTTCTTCATGGGAATCTAATTCCTCCATGATCTCAAAGTTGATTAAGCTTTTGCAATTACCATTATTTCTTTTTGATACTGCTAAAGAAAGCATTGCCCTGATTGAGGATATCACTGCAAACGCAATTCTCCACCTCCTTCGAGCCGATTTCTGGATGTCGAGAAGTAGAGCTTCATGGTAACTGTAATTGTATTTGCTCATGATTATTGCTCTTTGTTTTGTTGCAGAATGTAAAAAGTCTTAACTTGTGGCTTTAGGAACCTTATATATATATATATTTCATTTTGATTGGCAAAGACTTTTGAAGCTTGAGAGATAAAGTTTTATAGTCAATTCTAATAACTTGAGAAATAAACAAATTCAAGTTGATGATGTTAATTTCTGTATTTAATCTTCCCAGGATGTGGTTCTGTAGCACTTAGATTTTTCTGAGTATTTTGTGATGTTTGTTTGTATAGTTAATGTTGTTATTTTATGCTTAGATTTATGTGTTTAATGTGGGGACTAAGTATTTTGTCTGGTGGCTTTCTTGCTGTTTGGTTAAACGTGAAAGAAGAAGCAAAGTTTGTGTTTTGTATATCCAAAATTATATTCCTCGAAATTTCACATTCATGATATAGTAAGAACAAATGGGAACTTGGATTGAGCCATTATTTTGATATTTAAATAGTGAACATTCAAAGAGTTGGTAGCACACCTGTTCTATTTTGGTCCATAAACTTTCAAAAATCAAATTTTAGTTCTTAAATTTTGAGGATTGCTTCATTTTGGTCATAAACTAAAAAAAAAAAAAAAATTAAATCAAGATCTTTCTTTACAAAAATTAGCAACTTCCTCTGTATATTTTAAAAATTTCTGCATATTTTATCTTTTACTATATTAAAATTATTAACACTATTAAAAACATTTCGATCAATATTGACTTAAACTTTACACTAGAGACTATTTTTAAGTTTTTTTTTTTCAAAATGTAGGGATTACAATTGAACATTTAAAAATTTAGGGACTAAAGTGAAACAAAAGAGATAGTTCAGAGAATAAAGTTAGACTTTTAAAAATTTAAGAATCAAAATGAAATAAATGCGAAAATGTAAGGACAAAAATGTTATTTAATACTTATTTTAATATGGGACAACAAATTCAATTCTGAAAATTGACATATTATCTTACTTATTTGAGAGCCAGTCTTCTTCTAAATAAGATTTTTTATGTCTAATCTGTACTTAAAAAAAAAA
>JBBMEG010000002.1:1482324-1493221 GCA_037832605.1 Cyclanthera cordifolia | reverse complement strand
CACAAAGCTTAAAGTGCTTCTGACTTGGGATGCTTTGAAACCAAAGCCACATGCTCCTTTTATAGTGCTTGGAGCGCTCCACTTCTTGCTCCTTTCTGATGTGGGATAATTCGCTTCTAATATTTTGCCAAAAACCCAACAGTTTTATCTATTTCCAACATTTTATCTCTCCCCTAATGTTAAATTTCATTCACACAATTTTATTTTGTTTTTGTTTGTAATTATTAGACTCTGCGTCAATTAACTATGGTGAATTCATTAGATCTGGATCGAGTGGATCAGTGGCACAGTGGTTTCATTGTTTGGTGTTATTCCAGTTCAACATCAGCGTCACGTATTCGATCCGTGAAATCGGTATTAGCTTTCAATTTATTTATGAGAAGAAGTTATATAAGACCTCACTCTATTATAAAAGAGTGAATACAAGAATGTCTATCAAATAGAACTAGAGTTTTAAGAGAATTTATATAATGTATTTTGCAACTCTCCTCATGCTTAATCTCTTCCATAATTATAAACACCATAATCTAATTAAACTCTTTTTCATACACCATAATCTAATTCAACTCTTTTTCATCTTGGTTTTTTCCATTTTTTTCCATCTTCTCCCGGTCAAAACCATTTGGTTTGTCAAACCCATTAGATTTGGCCTTTTATTGATCTTGGAAGGTAAATTTAGGTATAGGAATCGATTATAGATAAGGTGAAATTATATAAATGCTCATATGCACAGACATAAACCTAATTACATATTTCGTCTACGTTTCAGGGTGTTGTCCCCAAGCCACCACCAAGGACCTCGTCGCTGGACCCTGACCCTCGGGCAGCGAGATCTCCACTCGCTAACTGGGCAGCAACACCCCAACTAAGTACGTAATCATGGGAATCAAACACTTCAATGCACATCTCAACAATTTAATTAGGGAATTTTATCTTTTGGGTCCCCTAGGTTTTTAGTTTAATTTCAGTTTAGTCCATATGTTTAAAAAGTGAACACTTTTACCCCTAACAATTCAATAATGTTCACTTTTGATCCCTATATTTCAAAATTGTAATTTTTATCCCTGAAATTTCAATAATGCTTACTTTTGGTCTTTAGGTGTGAAGTTTAGTTTTAGTTTGGTCTCTACATTTCAAAATTGAATACTTTTACTCATGACATTTCAATAATGCTCGTTTTTAGTCTTTGTGCCTTTTAAATTTACTTTGGTACCTATATTCTTTTAATAATTAAATTCATCTCGAAATTAAAATAATCATTTCCTAATATATTAATATTTAAAGTTAGTCTCGTTATTATTTCATTCAACATTACATTATCTAACTAACGTTCTTATCTCAATCACTAAAATTGAGCATTATTGAAATTGAAGGATTTTTTTTTTTTTAATTTGTAACAATAGAGACAAATAGATATTAGACCCCAAACCTAATAACTAAAATTATATATATATAAAAAAAAAATCATTGATTTTTATTAGACTTTGTACTAAATAATTAAATAAATAAGAGAAAATATTTTAATTAATTTTATTTGATGAAATAATAGCCGAAAGCGACTTTAAAAAAATATTTTCTTTTCTAAAATGATCTTTTTTTATTGATATTTTATTTTATTATTATTATTTTAATTTAGAAAATAGTATGTCTTTACCGAAAAATATATTTTTTAAAGGTAAGTTTTGTGTCTAATTTATATTTGGCATATGTGTGCAATAATTTTACCTATGATATTTAATAATGTTTTATTTTAATATTAAGGTAACAAATAAGTTAGATATATATCGTAAAATTGATTGTGCCAATTTTAAATTCTAATATATTAATAAGTTGAATATTGTATTCAACGTGAGTCTTATTTTTAATAAATTGAAAAAATAAATTGAAAAAACATATAAGTGAACATTATTTAAATGTAATAAGTAAAAGTGTTCAATTTCGAAACATATGGAACAATTGAAACTACACTCTAAACATAAGACCAAAAGCGACATTTGATTTTGTTGACAATATTTGAAGTATATATTATTATTATTTGAGTACAAGTTGGAGGAAGGAGACAACAAACCCTGCATAGAGGATACTACCAAGACTCGAACTACTGATGGCGTATTTAGTATCAACTGAGCGCGTAATTAGTAGTATTTATAATCAATGTGAATTTATTGATTAAAGTATTAACATTAAGCTATATGTTGTGGATGCAGAGATGTGGTGTTGGTGAAAAAAAAAATGCCGCAAGAACAGACATAACCCAATTTGAAGATAAAAAAAATCATTCTCTTAAAGCAAAACTAAAAGCAAACAAAAAAAAAATCATTTTATTCAAACAAATAGTGAAATTATTATATTAATCTTAAAATATAAGTCTTAGAATTTATAAATAAAAAAAAACTGTTAATGGCTATATTTGTCCATTTAACAATATAGTATAAGATAAAATATATATTAAATATATACATGAATAACATTACAATAATAATAATAAAAAAAGAAGGGAGAATTAGTAAAATTATATATTAAATTTCATGACTATAACTATGCTCAGCTGATATTAAAAATACACTTACATTCACTCGATTTGTGGTTCGAATTCTCCTATTCCGAATGTGTAATACAAAAAAAAAAAAAAAAAACAAAATCAATATAATAGTCAATTAACACTAAAATATGTTTATATATAAATTCTAACAAACATAAATGTAACGAAGTTTTATTCTAAATTACTTTCAGTTTTTCTTCCCCTTCCACTTCCTCTCCCTTTCACATCCTAATCCCCAAATCCAATCGCTCCTTACTCTGATAATCCGATCCAATCACTCCTTACTCATTGAAATCACTGCAACAAACCCTTTGTTATTTGAAAAGTTTTACCATCTTTCTTGAACATGCCATTTAAATTTACAAAACCTTTGAAAACTTTTCTACAGAGCTGCAGTTGAAGAAAAGGGAGAAGCAAGAATCTCATCGTAACACGATTGCCGTGTTAGGATATTACGACTATGAGTTCGACATCAAAAACAATGAAAACCTACGAGTTTAGCTTACAAGAGTTGGGCTAAAGAAAATAACAAAAGAAAAATCCCAGTATAAACAAATTGAGAGAGGTTGCTCCACTTGAAGAATTACAGACATCATGTAAAACAAAGAACTAGCAATTTTATCGTTTCTATAATTTAAAGATAGTACACAAAACTTATGGCATTTCATCAGGATTCAGGACTACCATTACCATAGGAAACTAAACCTCTTTGTCCAGACAAGGAGCTGGATCTCGACCGACCGGGAGAAGCAGAACTAGCAGCACCACGGCGCTTATCTGGAGATCTTGAACGTGATCGGGATCTTTCCTTCTCCGAGGAGAAGTTTTTCTTCGGCCCAAGACGTGACTTTAGTCTCTCACTTAGAGTTTTCTTTTCCAAAGGGGAAGGACTCCTTACTGGACTGCGACTCTTGCTACGGTCTTTGTAACGACCACGATAACTTCCTGGACTGCGTGAAGTGCTCCGGCTCCTTCTTCGGTATCTAGATGGATATTCCAACTCAAATATATTATGATACATTTACTACACAAAGGCTGTGTACTAAATGCAACAAAAAATAACTTCATTTAATAATTCAACTACCAATTCATACAAATGAGAGAAAATTACCTTTTTAGTAGGTAGGTTTTAAGTGTAGTTTCTATTTGGTTCCTATGTTACAAAATCAAACTTTTATTATTAACTCCTTTGTTTTTTTGAAACCAGAAAATTGAAGTTTCTTTTCACCGTACCCGCCGTAACCACACTCGTCCCTAGGTCAAGCACCGAGAGACATCAAAGAAATGAAGACACGGAAAGTGTTTACAAACTGAATTCACAAGTAGGTCTCGAACCTAGGACCTTGAAGAAACACACCTTCAAAGCCCAATTCTTCGACCACTGTGCCACCCCGCAGGTACAACAATGCTCAATTTTAATCTTCGTATGTTTTTTAGTTCACTTTTCTTGCAAATAATTACTTCATCAATAAATTGAAATTTAAAATTAGTTGGGTTATCATCCTAGTCAACTTTAAACTGTGACTAATGGTTTTGTTATCTGAAGATTAAAATTATCACTAAAATGTCAGGAGCAAAAGCGTTTGATTTTGAAAGATAGGGACTAATTAGAAACTACACTAAAAAACCTACGAACTAAAAAGATGCTTCCCTTACTTATAATAATAAAAGCATTAGGACTAGGCCAGATGGCCCAAAAAACATTAGGAACAATCAAAAGGATTCGACCCAAATGTAGGAAATGGATAAAAAGTTGCGTTGTAAAACTAGTTTTCTCAAAAATCTCATCTGGTGTGATTATGAATGTGGCTCACCCAAGCAACTTCAAAATAAAATTTGTTACGCCTCCACAGGTATTCTTTTTACTTGAGGATTACATGCAGAAGCTACTAGAAAACGAGAATTTAAAGAGGAAAAGGCAAGCCATGTGTGAGACAGAAAGAGAAAAAGAACCTTGGGGGGCTCCTGCCTCTAGCTGGGCTTCGATCTCGCCTAGGTGACCAGTCACGTTTGTTTCTGTAGCTTGAATACCTTCATACAAAATGAAATAATTAAATTCCAAAGACCTGCTTAATGTAGATAGTATCTTTCTACAAGATCTTAAGAAAAATATTTACCCATTATTACGACTTCTTCCGTAAACATTTCTGCCACCATAACTATGAGGACGTTCAGGTGATGGAGTACGATAGCGACGAACAAATGAGTACTGTTCAGTAAAACCACGACCCTTTCTAACACGTTTTGGAGTGCCATTTGGAGAATGGCTTCTTGATAAAGCTTGACCTTGATTTGAAGCAGAAGGTTCAGGGGCTTTTCTAACAGGACTACGAACAGGGCTCCTAGAAGGCATTGCCCTATTCCGCTCATCATACTTCATACCAGGATTTCCAGATGTTTTATCATGATTTCTGCTAAGATTGTTCCTGTGGCTGTTTCTCGGCATTTCAGGAGTAGGGATTCTGTCGGTCATGAAAATAAAAATTCATGAAGCAACAGCTGTTATATACTTGGAACAATTTGAACGGTTGAAATATTACAGGAACAAACAATAAGAAAGAAACAAATAAGGAAACGAGAACAAAGTTGAAACCTTGAATAGTTAGTGCCATCTGAAACAGGGAGTTGATTAGCAGATCTCTCAAGTTCCTCAGTTTCAGTTTTATGACTATTGTTTTGAATATCTTCATGCTTTGGGGACAGTTCACCTTCTTCCTGTAATATACTCACGTCCTGATTTTTCTCTTTTTCCATAGTCTCGGTTACAGGACTCAACGATTCCTTCTTATCTGCAATATTCTATCATTTTAGGATATGCTGCAGTTTCATCATCTTAGAAATGAAAAATCTGGACTTCTAATATTCTATCATTTTAAAATGGGTAGAGATACTATACCAATAATTTCTTTTGACTTGGTCTCAGAATGCTTGGAATCCTTAATTTTATGAGTAGATGCTCGACGATCAACTCTTTCATCATCAGAACTACTGTTACTACCACTTGTACTCTCACTTCCCGTGTCCGTTGAACTAGAACTCCTGAAGGCAAATTATTATCAATGTCCAGAAAAGCACTAAAAGAATATTATTACAGAGGAAAGCAGAAAGCTAGAGGCCAACTACATATGACACGAACCATTTAGCCTTTCGCTTTGAACGCTTCCCTAGTCGACCTTTCTTCTCTCTTTTTTTAACTTTCCTTTTCTTTCCATGCTGGGGCTTTGCTGTTTTCTTGGATCTCCTCTTCCGGTACTTACCATCACTAGAGGAACTAGAATCAGAAAGGGATGAATCTGAATCAGAATCAGAATCGGAATCTGACGAATAGGAATCAGAATCTGAATCAGAGCTGTATGAATCAGATGAAGAGTATCTCCTCCTCTTCTTTTTTTGGTCCTTCGAGGACTTCTTCTGTCTTCCTCTAACTTGGTCATCAGAACTAGATTCTGAAGATGTAATTTTTTTCAGCGTTTTCTTTTTAACTGTAAAAAGATCAAACAACCAGGATTAAGACAAACACCTTGTTTCTTGCTTTGGTGGATACAATATAACTGTAACCTACGTTAGTACACTACCTTTTTCCTTTCTAGCTACAGTTGAACCCTTAATCTCAGATGGTTCACCACAGTCTACAATTTTCACAGGTTGTCCAGGTTTCCCATCAGCTGTTCCTACCTGCTCAATTTTCTTAACAACATCCATTCCCACCACAACTTTTCCGAAGACAACATGTTTCCTGTTGAACATTGCAGTAAATTGTCAAGCAAACGTATGCTTATTCACATACAATCAATTAGCATCATTATCATTTTCATTAAATTCTTGGATTTCAAGAAGGTGAGAAGGAGGCTGAAGGATGATCAGATAATTATCGATCTTTAAAACCTAGAATGCAGGAAAATACTTACCCATCAAGGTGTGGTTGGGGCTTGAACGTTATAAAGAATTGAGATCCATTAGTGTTTGGACCGCTGTTTGCCATGGATAGAATGCCAGGTACATCATGTTTTAGCTTGAAGTTCTCATCTGCAGTTTTCCAAAATTTGTATGGTCACAAACATGAACATATATTTTGACAAGAATTCAAAGTACTAAGAAAATACCTGAAAATTTTCCTCCATAAATACTTTCACCACCAGTCCCTACAATAAGTTCAACGTTGTCCATTAGATGCCCAAACATTAAACAGTGGCATTTAAAAGAAAAAGAACTTTCCTTCAAACTATTAATCACAAGAAATGTCATACCATTTCCCCTTGCAAAATCACCACCCTGTAGGAGCAAGGAAAATGAAGAAAATTGGTACTGGGAAAATATTAAACGGATGATTGGCCCTAGACTTTAGAAAAAAACAGTACATCAACCTTCTGAGGTCTCAATGAACATGTTTAGAATACCTAATATTTTGAAGTAATAAATCCCCATTATGATACTGGAAATGTTCAAAGGCATGATTTAAGAAAAATAAAGGCACTGAAATCTTTCCTCGAGAAAGAAAAATGAATGCCCAGAAGTTCCATTGCCTGGCCATTTATAAGTATTAGTCTTAGGCAAACAACTTTATCCAAAATAACAAAAACAATATGTATTTGATTTTCTTCTTCCCTTGTAATAAGCACAAGCTTACATTCATCACATCAAAAGAGAGACCTTCACGACAAGTCTTTACAACTATTTAAGGAATAAGTGCACCAAAAGAATTTATTCCTCTATCATAAGAGAATCAAAAGCATTTATTTTTTACTCTTGGAAAATCAGCATTTAATGATGATCGAAAGCAAAGAACAAAAGTAACATACTTGGGCCATGAACCCTTTAATAATTCGATGAAAAAATGTTCCTTTGTAGTGAAGAGGTTTCTCTGTAGTCTTCCCAATACCCTTTTCACCTATAAGGGAAGACAAAAGAATTGACAACAAATTAAGGCAGAAGCAGAGGCAGGCAATGTTATAAGAAAAGAATATATTCACCAAAAGTATACTTTGTCTTAAAAGCTCAGAATTAAATAACAATGGTTATCAATTTAGTACATTCTAAAATAATCAGAAACAATATTTAGAACGTGCAAGCAAGAGAACCTACCTGTACAGAGTGCCCTGAAATTCTCTGCAGTTTTAGGAACAACATTAGCAAAGAGCTGCATTGTTCAAAAGGGAATAAGTTATCACCAATCAAGCACAGAAAACATATTTGCTTCCTTTCTACAGAGAAACGAGACCAAAGTAATCAACCAAATTATTCTTTGGGCCTTTACACTCACTTCTATGACAATTCTTTGCACTGGTTCCCCATCAATTGAAACATCCAAGAATACACGAGGATTCTTCTTCTTGCTCATCACTTACAGCTTCAAGAAAAAAAGACTTTTGTACATACAAATCATTATGAGTAAGCTAAATATGCTATCAAAATTATCAAATGTACAACTAATTCAAAACTATAACTGGGTAAAACAGAATATGCAAAAAAGAAATTAAAAAAAAAAAAATTATATGCAATTAAAATGAACGGACATATCAGATCCGACAAAAGGATAAAACCCTAATATTCCACCGTTGCCGACAGTCAATGTCAAGATATTACATTACATAATGTATTCTAATCCTATTAAAGAAAATATAACGCTATATTCAAGAAGCGTCTCAAACAAACGATCACGCAAAACCCTAAACCCTAAACGAAGACCCATTTCACCTGAAGAGATTAACTTCGTAAAACAAAATCTTTCGAACTTTAAGAACGTTCAAATACAAATTCTCAAGAAAACTAAAAGGAAAAAAAAAAAAAAAAAACATCGTAGAAACAGGAATCATTCGAGTATCTGATACGAGAAATAGAGCTCGCGGTAGTTTTGGGGGTCTAAGGAAATGAATCACCTTCGATTGAAGGTATCTGTAATGAATTGGCTTCGATGAGAGCTCGTGAATTAGCTTGCCGCACAGATTCTTCTCAATCAACCAAGAGGAACGGCTGAGTTAGCCTAAAGCTTCCATCGAAGTGAAGAGTTGGGTTTTGGGTATTTCAGTCCTGGAGTTTTTTTTTTTAATTTTTTCTATTCGCATTTTCTTTTAGATCCTTTTCTATTCATTTTTCTTAACATGAAAAATGGAAATTACTACGAATTTAATTTTTTATTAACCTATTTTAAATTACAACTTTTTTTTTTTTAAATAAATAATATTTTCACAGCAGATTTTCATTACATATATCCATGGACATCCTTAAGCGTGTCCGACTCTACCACCAAAATTAATATTCGTTTTTTTGGTGAATTTTTTTATTTCAATTTTTTTTTATAATTTATATTTCCTTAATTTTTTTTTTTTTTTTTTTGCAGAAATATATGATTTTATTTTATTTCAAATTTGTATTAGTTTTTTGGAATTTTTCATATACTATCGTAGTAATTTCATGTATAGTAAAATTCTAAAAATATTTTTTATAAAAATTTATCGTTTATGTAAATGATTAAATTGTTTTCGCCACGATCACTTTAACTGGTAGCATAGCTTTAAATCAGTAGTTTAATTTTACTAGATAAACTTCAATTAGTAGTTCAGTTTATAGTTTTTAATTTGTAGTTCAAATGATATAGTCAATTAGCTTGCTAATAGATTTAATCAGCCACTGACAGTTTTCAATCAATTTTTTGAAAAGAGAGGTAAAATTTGAATATTTGAAAAACAATGAAAATCTAGTAGGTAGATTTTTTTTTTTTTTTAATGCTATAATTAAAACAGATGAATGAAAAAGTTGCTAATGTGAGTAATTTTTCTTATTTTTATATGAGGTTTTATTCTTTTTGCAAACTATTCTTTATTGTAAATCTATATTGAAGCTATAAGGAGCATGATTTTTTCAAGGAGTGATCGATTATTATAATAAGAACTTAATTTTGTTCCTCCAAAAATCGAATTAGAAGGACTCCTACCCTCTTTTCCGCCAGTAGTTCACTTCATTGCTTGAATTTTGGGGGGTTGATTTTTTTTTTAATATATATATTGCAGCAGTTCACTTCAGCTATCTACGTCGCTTGATGACTGTGAGCTTGTGACATCCGATTTATTTATTCGTTGTTTGGTTTACTCTATTTTAATTCCTGGTTATTTGGTTGTCTCAACATTATCTTGTATAATGAAAGACGCTTATTTGATACATATAGTCTTTAACTCATGTCATGTTCAGTTTTTTCCTATAGCTAATATTAAGAGTGCTTTTGTAGCTGACACTGGTTCTCTTAGTAGAAAGAAAACTCGTCAACTCTTAAAACTGCTGAAGATCGCATTGTCATTTATAATCCTTAATATTGAGTTTTGACAATATATTAGAAGTGAAATTCTCCCACATCGGAAAGATGCAAAGAAATAGTGTGCTTCAAGCACTATCACTATAAAAGGAGCACGAAACCTTGGATTTAAAGCATCCCAGTTAGAAGTATTTTAAGTTCAGTATACTAACTCTAATAAAATTTCTTTTGTCTTCTCTTGTGAAGAGTGAGGCGAAGAGTGTGAGAAGTATAAGTTTTGAAGAGAGTGTTTTTGTAATTGGGTTCGGGGGAGAATTTTGTGTGATTATAGCAATTTTTCACATAGTGGTTTATGTTCATGGTTTTTTCTCTAGTTTTGGAGTTTTTCCATGTAAATTCTTGTGTTCTATTTTGTTGTTTTTTCTTTTGTTTTCTCGATTATATTTCTGCTTATTCCTGCAATAATTTAGGGAAGTTTTTTTTCAACACTTATGCCAAAGTAAAATAGTTTATCTATCAGAAGAAGAACTAATACTACTTAAACGCTGAGCTTTTTTATTACTAGAGGGTTCCTCTTCAAAGTAGTAAAGACCGTCCAACATTTTAGCACATTCAATCGTCTCCCCCAACTTCTGATCCTGAAAAATATAGCAGGTAGGAAAGAAGGTAACATAACTATTAACATTTTTTGAAAATTTACTCATAATAACAGATTACATGCTACTTTAGGGCATGACAAATATATTTTATAGTCAATGTTATATTGCAATATAAGTGAAACAACCATTGAATTTTTTCTTCTTCTTTGGAATTTAAAGGAGCGTATGATCTATAACTAAGATGAACTAGTCATATGATCAAATAAACTATTTCTACCGTTAAAAAAAAAAAAAGATTGTTCAATTTTACATTATGAAGATTGCATCTTTTCTAATCATCGAAATACATATTTGTCAAAACTTTATAAACGCTTAAAACATTTCTACTTAATTCATAGTGATGCTTGGAGTTCGTCTAAAATTTTGACTAATAATTGAAAAAAGATGGTTTGTTTCATTTATTGATGATCATATACATTTGACTTGAGTTTATTTGTTAAAATATATATA
>JBBMEG010000002.1:1425856-1482224 GCA_037832605.1 Cyclanthera cordifolia | reverse complement strand
GTCATAATATATTATATTATATTATATTATATTATATTAGCTTAATAATATATGACAATAAGTTTTAAAATTTATCATTTATAAAAATTTTATATACCTTTCATTTTATAGTTTAATAATTCTTAATAAAATTTTATGAAACTCTAGTTATTTAGGGATAGGTTAAAGCTATGTCATTTTAACATACACTTATTATATTTATAGTCTAACAATAAGAAATAATAATATTAAATAATTGGTTGATATTAGTAATATGTACATCTCTTTATTATTTGAAAAGGTAAATTTTATTTGGGAGGAAAGTTTAAACAACCTTGAGAAGTCTACTTCTATATACAAAAAAAAAAAAGACAAAAAAAAAAAAACAAAACTATAGGTTTCAATGGGAAGAACCAACATACCGTTGAGGTCTATTTTACATAAAAAATCAATAAACTCCAAATTTTTGGGGGCACTAATCATATTTTTAATGTAATAAATAGTATTAAAATATCAATTAGTTATCGAAAGTTTGATGGCGTAGTAGTTCATTGTTTGATGCTATTCTAGTTCAAATACTAGCGTCACGGCTCTATGTAAGGTTTGTAGTCTCCTCCCAAATTTATACTAAAAAAAAAAAAATCAATTAGTTAACAAATTAAAAAAAAATTTAGGTGTCAATGAGTAATGAAAAATTATATTGCAACATTTTTCTTTATTGAAATCAAACATATAATTTTAGAATTCTTTTACTTCTAATTACTAGTTTTCTAACAAATCCTCAAAATCATGACACTATGTATAGTCTACAAATAATTTGAATTATGGCCAACATCATTTTTGTTCTCGTAATATTGTAAAGTTTCTTGCTCATTATTATTTTTAAGAAAAATTATATTGGATTAACTATTCTCACAAAAATAATTATAAATGTAGATAAATTCTAAAATATTTGTATTTATAGTCAATAGTACATTTTAATTAATATTGTATAATAAATATTTTATTATAAACAATACGTGACAAATACTCTATTTTCTAAATTTATTAAAAGTGATCATATTTATAATTATTTATTATATTTGACCCAATTTAGTAAGTTTATCTACTTTGAATTTAACTATATTTGAACTTTGGGACATTCTAACTTTATGCTATGATGTCACTTAACGTGTGTTTCTTTCTAATATATGAACATTAATTAATATTTTAATGGCCATATGATGTTGATTTTATATTACTTTCAATTTTTTACGGTAATGATTATATTTTCATATATATGTTAATGGCTAAAGATTTGAAAATACTTTTATCATTCAATAATAATAAATTATAAGATTAGTTTTAAAAAATTGAATCAGTTATGTTAACATCTCATTTCATCTTCTATTATCTCATCACATCTAATCTGCAACAAAAAAAAAATCTATTAAATTAATTAAGGTTAATATATTACTAATGTCAATTGAATTGTTCTCACTTTGATAATAAAAAGCCGTTTTTGTTACAAGAAAGAAACAAATTGCATATAAGTATAGATATAGATAGTTAGAGTGTGGCCAAAGCGAGCATATATAGTGTCACGATTTAATTTCGTTGTCGTTGCAAAGCGATCGTGAGGCACCTGCTCTAATCTGGCGAGCAAAGTCAGTCAAACGAAAATTGCAAAGCGGGTGGCACGACAGGGCCAACCTCTCCCACGGACCTCGAGAAAGGTTTTCGAAAGAGAGAGAAATAACGTTTTGAAATACATTTGTCTTTGAAAAGAATATGACAAGATGCAATAAGAGAAGCAACAACTAGCTTGCATTCGTCATATAATAATTAGGTACGTAGGAAGGAAGCTTCAAGAAGTCATACTCCCCTACAGTACATTTTGGACCATAATTCATATGGCACCCTTGCATATGAAAATGGCGAGGAGCCAACACCTAAATAAAAATGAAGGAAACTATCCTAACATGTTATATTAACAAAATAACATAAAAACATGATGAAAAGAGAGTAGAGGTAATTCATGCGGCAATATGCAACACGCACTAGACAAGCAAGACCGTGACACATAGCTCAGTTGATACTATTGATGCATTAGCATCCAGTAAATGAATGATGCGGATCTCTTTTGTATCATCCTAGGATTTGTGGTTCTCCTGCCTCATTTTGTACTTTAAAAAGAAGTGTCATGCTATCAAATGATATTTATTAGGATTAACTTCTATTTTCTTTTTAGTTTTAAGAATTGAATTCTTGTTTTTTTTTTTTTTTTAACTATTAGATTTAAATTATTAAAAAAAAAAATCATAAACCATAGAAATTGAATTCTAATTTTACAAATCATAAATACTAAATTTTAAATTTTTTCTAAATCATTTTTTATTGAATTTAAAATTTATCCCTACTTTTATAGTATACAAATATACCATCAATCAAACTTAGAATAATAGTTGTGAATTTAGATTCAGTTTCCAAAACTGCTATGAACCATTATAATTTTTATTGAATTTCTTGGTTGTAATTTTAAGAATCACTAATTAAGGTGTATTTTTTGCTTATTGATATTTTAAATTTTTTGCCTATAAATTGTATAATATTTTACATACTAATTAAAATTGTTATTTGCAGTGTGTAAGGATAGTTGTGATCTTACAATTAACATTGATGGTTAACTCAGTGTGTCACATATGGGGAAATCAACAATGGAAGACTGGTGATTTGTCCAAGAATAATTGGTAACATATTCTTCTTCTTCCCTTTTTCTAATTTTCTTGTAAGTATATGAATGTTCTGATCAGCTTACGAATGATAGGACGAATTATGTGATCCAACAAATTTTAATTTTCTAAGATAACTTGTAGCAAATAATTCATAAATAGGTAACTCTTATGAATTGAATTTCATAATATATTATTCTCTAAAGTCTCGTGTGCCAATCCATTTCGTGATAGTTTTCTTTTGGTTTAAAAAATATTTTGATCCCTAGACTTTGAACTTTGTTTTATTTTGATCCTTAGACTTTTAAATATCGAATTTTAGTCTTTATACTTTTAAGTTTGTTTTATTTTAGTTCATTGACTTTTAGAAGTCCTAATTTTAGTCCTAAGAACTTTCAAAGTTATTTAATTTAGTGTACAAACATTAAAAGAAAATTATTTAAAATTGGTCTCTACCATATATTTGAAGTTCATATTTATTGAAATTGGTTCAACAATGTTAATAATTTTAATATAAGTAAAGAAAATAGGTGAACATATTTATAAAATTTATAGAAAAAAATGACAATTTTTTAAAGAAAAAAATAAATAAAACGAAACTTCTTATTATCAAATTTAATTTATTTTGAAGTTTTAGAAAATTTTATTCAAGAATTAAAATTAAACATTAAAAGTTCAAAAATTAAAATGAGAAAATTTAAAAAAATCTGGACAAAAATAGAATACACTACTTGAAAGTTTATGAATTTAAAATTAAACTTTTAAAAATTCAGGGATTAAAGTGGAAAAAGCTCAAAGTGTAGAGACTAAAATGATATTTTAACAAAAAAAATTATCATAAAATGGATTAGATTTAGGGTCTTAAGAGAAATAATATATTATGAGTTCAATTTAGAATAGCTACCTATTTATAAATCATTTGTTACTAATTATTTTAAAAAATTAAATAGTTGGATCACACAATTTGTCCTAACCGTTGATGTTCGTAAGCAGATCCAAACACATTCATGAAAAATACGCGTTCGATCTTTCAAAACTTAATTTATAAATTGATCCCAAAATTTGAAAATGTTATTTTTGATTGCTCACTTAACACACATTTCTTTTGTTTGTTGTTAATAGTTATTTTTCTTGATAATTTGTTTATTTTTTATCACAAACCCACATGATTTTTTGTTTTTTTAAAAATCATCCTTCCCTCTTTTAACCTAAACCCTAATATTTTTTATAGAAAAAAAAGACCCTAATAATTATAGCCAAAAAAACTATGGATTTATAATCAAAATAATTTCATAACCTTACAAAGAAAAAAAAACAATCTTTTATGTTTTTTTTTTCTTGTTTAATTAGGTTGGTGGCTTTATTCACATATGGAGAAGGATGGCATAATAATCACCATGCATTTGAATATTCAGCAAGACATGGCCTTGAATGGTGGCATATTGATGTTGGTTGGTATTTTATAAGGTTTCTTCAAGCAATTGGGCTTGCAACCAATGTAAAAATACCCTCTCAAAACCATAAGCAAAAGTTGGCAGCTTTAGGGCTTATAAATTAATTTATTAAAATGTTACCAATAATATCCTTAATATATAGTTTGTCTCTTATCATATTTGAAAACATGTATGTTCTTATTCACATTTGAGAATGTGAAATAATAAAATGCTTGTTGTAATCTGATAAATTAATGTATTATTTATAAATCTAAGATACTTTTGTAGTGTGATTCAACATTTAATAAAATGTGTGTCTTTGTCAAAAGATTGTTTTTTTTTTACTGCTAAGTATGTTGATATTCAATGCACATTCAAATTTCTATATGCTCGATCATATCCAAAATACAAACATCAAGTTCTATCAACTCGATACATTTCATTCAAAAGAAGGGCAAGTATACATAATTCAATGGTGATAGAGAAAAAAAAAAAAAAAAAACATCAATGAACACACATGACATGTTCATCTCTAGTTGACAAAAGCTTATGGCGGAATAATTAAGTTTTGTCGTTTAACTCATAAATTTGAGAAAGACATAAACCTTCTATTAACTTTCCACAAATATATATATTACATAGAAATATAAAACCTCAAGAGATTTATTAACAAATCTTAGATATCTGACAATACCTAGAACCTCTTGAAGAAGACCAGAAATGACTCCGGATCCTCTTCCTCCTAAAGGATCGGCTAGGGAGACCTTGACCTTCGGGGGTCAGCGAAAACTTTTCATCCAAAAGGATCGGCTAGGGAGACCTTGACCTTCGGGGGTCAGCGAAAACTCTTCCTCCTAAAGGATCGGCTAGAGAGACCTTGACCTTCGGGGGTCAGCGAAAACTCTTCCTCCTAAAGGATCGGCTAGGGGGACCTTGACCTTCGGGGGTCAACGAAAAGAGGCCTCAACCCCTCAAGGGTCGGCCAAAGTAATATGAATCATACCGTTGATATCTGTATGTACACAGATGCCGCTGATCTACTGCTCTTTTGGCACTTGAAGTTGTACTAGACCTCCACAACTATCCTTTTGCAAGAGAATGTGCAAGAATATTTTCCCATCTGTCACACTATGAAAAATGCAACAAATCTCATATTTGCCACAAAATTTAAATTCATTTCAATATCATGAAGAGGTAATCAATTATACAGTGATATTTAAGAAATATGTTTTAAAAAATTAAGATTATTTAATAAATTAAAGTCATATACTTTTTAAGAAAATAAATTATTTAGCTCAATAAATGAAATGATCTAAATCATGGATTAGACTTACTCTAAAATAATAATAATAATTAAAAAAAAATTAAATGGTAGTCAAAACAAAATTACCTTGAGCAAAGTGAGCTTTTAAGTGGTGTTTTGTTTTGAAATAAAAAGTGAGATTATAGTGGCTTATGATTAAAATATTGTTGATGGTTGAAACAGCCAATCCCACACAAACACATATAAAGATATCAATAGTATATTTGAATGCTCCCCTTTTGTTAAGTTGGATGCAACTTTAAACTCATTGAGTGGAGCACAAAAGAGATTGATAAAGAACCAACCTTTCTATAAAAAATAAAAGGAAAATACAAAAAAGAACAAAAGAAAAATCCCCTTCAATCATTGCAAGCATTACACCACCTCAACTAATTTCATGAGCAATATCATTTTTTTTTTTTGTTGAGATAGCTCTTCACACTATATCCAAGCTATTCACACATGTCCCTAGGCCAGCCACCAGGAGATATCAAAGATATGGAGACTACAAATTAATGTCACAGATATGTCTCGAACTTAGGATCGAGAGGGAGCATACATCTAGATCCCAAGCGTCATGAGCAGTATCATATAATATAAAGTAAAAAAATGATTGTAAATATGGGTTTATTAAATAGTATGCAATTCATGAATTAAAGTAACATTTATTCAAAGAATTAAATCATGAGATAAAGGTAATGATATCTTGATTTGTTTATTAACATTCATTTATTATTAAGTGAAATTCACAATATTTTATTTTTTTTGTAACTCTATAAAGTTTGTTTAACTAACTTATAACGCATGGTTGTCAATGGTTTTTTTTTTTTACACTTTCTAAAAGTTTATTGGTATTTTTTCATTTTGAATTTTAACGGCTTTCGTCCAATCAAAATTGAGGAGCTTTTTTAAGACAATCTCGATAGTTTAAGATTATTTTCAATAATTTATCCTTATTCAAATAATTCAAGATTGAAATGTATGTCATAAAACAAACCAATAATAAATTTTTTTGAATTTTATAAAATTCCAGCAATTCATATCCGTTTAAAAGGAAATCTATTTTATTAGGTCCAGAGAAATATTATAGAAAATTGTGAATAGAAGTGAAGTTGAAGTTTGAGCATGAAGTCCCTTCGGATGAACTAAAACCAAATCTGTAATTCTCAAGATCAAACTGCAACAAGTTATCCTCCATTTGCAGCCCTCCGATCACCATCGGCGTTCTCGGAAAAACCCCGCCATTGATAAACCCCAAGCACCACAAATCAACACCATTCTTTTTAATCCTCACCATCGAATTCCTTCCCCCCAATTTCCACACAACTTTCCCCTTCTCCATCACCGGCGTCGCCATCACCGCCACGCTCTCCGCCGCATCACACACCGAACGGCTTCACCGCTTTCGCCTGCGTGAAGTTCATCCCTGGCGCTTCCTTCATAAATGCCGTTGCAAACGCCCTGTAAATGGAGCGTAAGCCGTGGAGGTGCTAATCTTCACTCTGTCGCCGCCGTGATCCAGTCCAAACTCCAAGAGAGTTACTGGTGTTGAACCGGACCGCTTTTCTGTTGATTCTTATGGCAGAGAGTCCAATGTAGTATTGGTAAGACGACAACCAATAAATGTAAATATAAGCACTTTGTTGATTGAAGAGCAGCGATGCGTAAATTAGGGTTTTTGACAAATCGAAATTGGGCGAAAATCGATAAGGACCTCTGGATCCAAAAATCGCCACTCCAGATCTCAACCTTGTTCCTAATAGACAAATCACAAACAATCCAGGGAGATTGAACTTCGCATTGATCACTACCGACAGAATCGTTTCGGGCCAAATGCTGCTAAGCCGATTACATTTCTCGCTAGACCACGGTGGAAACGAGTCTTGATGCAAGTGAAAGGAACCTCGAGGATTCGACGGAGGGAGTCGTCGCCTGTGTTTGAGTAGAGAGCGAGAACATCAGTTTACCTAATAGTTTTTTACCAAATGAGGTAAGAGTCTTCGATCACTTGATAGACTTTAATCATTTGTTTAGTTGATAGCTTTCGATCAATTCATTGAACAATTTCAACAAAATACAAAAAGAATCACATAATTGATATAACTAACATGTATCTATTGAATATCATAGAATTAAGAACTAGAAAAAAACTAATTTTATGCCACAACAAGCATAGTGTGACAGTCATGCTTGTCTAATGCGTGTTGCACATGATCGCATGTCTGTTCAACCCGTTTCATCATGTTTTTTTGTTATTTTGTCATTATTGCATGTTAGGATAGTTTCCTTCTTTTTATTCTAATTGTTGACTTCTTGTCATTTTCATATGCAAGGGTGTCATATTAATTATGTGTCAAAATATGTCATAGGGGATATGACTTCTTGAAGCTTCCTTCCTACCAAGTTATATGATGAATACTATATAGTTGAAGTGATCCTTATTATGTTTTCATATACCCTTCCAAAAATAAAATGTATTTCTAAACCTTCTTTCTCTTTTTTTCGAAAACCTTTTCACGAGGCCTGTGATAAAGGATGAACTAGTTGTGCCCCCCGCTTTGCGTTTTCGTTTAGGTGGCCGCTTGCTTACCGGATTAGAGCAAGTGTCGTATAGTCGCAGTTCTGTGACAAGTGGTATCAAAGCCTAATTTGGCTCCTTTGTAGTTACAATTAGTTCACTGTGATAGATCAGTGGGATGAGTCTCATATCAATCAACTGCTCGACCTGGAAGAGCAGATGACCGATCTAGTTGGAATGTCGGAGTATGTGCAGTCCTTGGATTCTTGCCTGAATGAGATTGCTGCCAAGGCTAATACGGTTGATGCGGTAGCTAGCTGCTTAGACAGAATGTCTGTCCAAGAGTTGATGGTGAGAGTAAAAACCTGGAAGATAAAGTCACACTTTCTGATGGCTACGAGCATGGGGAAAGCTCGTCGAGCTTTGTTGCCCACATAGAAGAGCGCGTCGAAAGTGTTGACAGCGCGCAAAAAGAAATCTCTTAGATGATGTGTGAGTGTCCAAGGAAAATGAGAGCTGCCACTGGTGTTTTCATGGTAGAAATGACTGATTTGAACATTAGAGTTAATCTCACCATGAAAGTAGTGGGAAGTCAAGCCTTAGCTGGAGGCATTGTTCAAGCTAGCAAGGTCAAGATGCCTAAACCGAAGCCCTTCTGTGAGGTTTGAGATTCAAAAGCTTTGGAGAACTTCATATTTGATATGGAACAATACTTCAAAGCCACAAATACAGTGTTTGGAGACATGAAAGTCACGTTAGTGACAATGCATTTGGCGGATGATGCCAAATAGTGGTGAAGATCGCGTTATATGGACATCCAAGAAGGAAGATGTACCATTGATAGTTTAGAGTTGTTGAGACAAGAATTACGGTCAGAGTTCTTTCCCGAAAAATTGAAGCATTTGCAAAGCGCAAGTTACAAATGTTGAAACACACTGGAACAATTCGAGAAGATGTCAAATAATTTGTGAGGTTCATGCTTAATATTTGAGACAATGACATAGAAAGAAAAGGTTTTTAACTTTGTCGAAGGATTGAAGCCGTTAGCAAAGGTCAATCTTTATGAGTAGAAAGTACAATGCTTGACCTAAGCATATGGTGCTGATGAGAGACTATGTAATTTAGTCAGTGAACCAACAGAAGAGAAGCTTCATGAAGAGAGAGTGTAACCTCTTCGTACCAAGACAATAGAGATTATCGACCAACCTCTCCAAGGAGTTGGGGAGGAGTCGACCAAGTGGTCAAAGTTGGTAACGCAGGCCTTCCCCATCTAAAAGTGAAAACTCGTGGCAAAGGCCGCATCGGCTTACGAAGCAGAGCCATAGATCATGCTTCTTATGTGATGATCCTCATCTAGTGCACGGGTGTCCTAGTCGAGAGATCGTTAAGGATTTTAGATTGCTCTCGAGACAAACAAGAGACTTGAAACTGAGGCAGCCAAAGCTACAATAGCCGAGGCCGAGCAAGAAGAAACTGAGGTGATCCCTCGCATATGAACCATAAGGCATTTGTCTGCCCTTCGATATAACAAGGGCCTAGAAAAGTGTCGAGACAAAGTGTCTCATAAGAATGTCCACTATTGGTAAAAAAAAATGAGATGATATGAGTATAAACCCACTAGAGAGTTGAGGTATAAACAAAGTGAAGTACTGAGTCATCAAGGTGATGCAACAAGGTACAGAAGCAGCTGGATCAGTCCGGAGAGACACTCTTGTAAGTTGAAAGCCAACAGTGAAGTTTCTATGAAGTTCAAGTCAGTAGTACTACAACGACATGTTTCAAGACAAGAAGGCAAGAGCCTCCACACAAGTCATAGAGCATCATATTCGTCAATTCATTTGAAGAATTCATTTCAGGTGTTAGCTGAAGAAACAGAAGTAGTCGACACAAGTCCACTTGTACAAGAGTTCTTCGACAAGTGGAAAACAATTGTAGGCACTAAGGTCTCTTGGGGCGGCAAAACAAGTTGCTCGTACGATCGCTGAGTTAGGGCAGAGTTGGTTGATAGGGCCATCAACCATTTAAGTAGGGGAGAATGTGACGGTCATGTTTGTCCAGTGCGTGTTGCACATAACCGTATGTCTGTTCATCCGTCTTTCATCATGCTTTCATGTTATTTTGTCATCATTGCATGTTAAGATAGTTTCCTTCATTTTATTCTAGTTGTTGACTCCTTGTCATTTTCATATGCAAGCTGAGTGTCACATCAATTATGTACCAAAATGTACTATAGGGGATATGACTTCTTGAAGCTTCTTTCCTACCAAGTTATATGATGAATGCAATATAGTTGAAATGGTTCTTATTGTGTTTTCATATACTCCTTTTCAAAGACAAATGTTTTTCCAAACATTCTTTCTTCTTTCTCATTTTTTTGAAAACCTTTTCAAGAGCCCTGTGAAAGAGGTTGCACTAGATGTGGCCACCCGCTTTGTGTTTTCTTTCGGCTGATTTGCTCGCCGAGTTAGAGCAAGTGTCGCATAGTCGTCATTCTACTGCCTTTGAACTGAGACTGTGACACACAGCTCAACTGGCACTAGTGATGCATTAACATGTATTCGTTCGTCGTTATTTCTTTTTTAATTATAATTAGAGTGTGAGATAATGAGTAATTGATTAGACAAAAATACGCAATATTCATATATTAAAAGTTACATCTACGTATTTAATTTGGTGCGATTTAAGAAGAACATGTACTATATTTTAAGTTTTGTCAAATCTTATATGCATAAAATACTAGTTTTTTCTCAACTATATAAATTAAATTATAGATTTTTAAATCAAATAAACTATACAAGATTTATAACTTACCCTAAACTTATGATTACTTTTGGGAAAATTTTGTACTTTAATTCATAAGTTGCATCTATTAATCAACCCATGTTTATCACCAATAAATTTCATTTTTTTTGACTGAAGAAATCAATCATTTTTACTTTGAATCACATGTGTATTGTTGGTTGTCAGGGACAACGAGCATTCATAAACATCCACATTAATATTCTTTGTTTTTGGTCATCACCAAAAATGTCTCATATCAATGGAGGAGTTGTCCCTTCTTATATACTCAAGCTCTTTCCCCTAACTTAGCGATATGAGACTTTGTTTGCCATGCAATATACCAACAATCCTTCCGTTAAACAAAATACACCTTGAATCCGGTTCTCTTTGTTTTAGATCAAGAATTCTAGCATGCAATATTGCAACATTGGTGTTAGATGATTATTCCAGATTAGTAAGGATATAATGATAGTGTATAATTAACAGGTTTATTTTTGTATTGTTTTCTTTTTTTTTTTATACATATAAAAAAAATAAAAGTTTAGTTCTTTATCAATTTGTTTTCGCTCCCACTTGAATTTAAAGTTGCATTCACATCGACTTTGTTTTTTTTTTTTTTTGAAAGGAAATTATATTAATTAAACGAAAAAACGATGAATACAATCCTCCTCCACAACGAAGGCCACCAAAAGGGGAGACCCCCTCCAAAAAAAAGTCCGATCTTCCAGCCTAGAAGGAGAAAAGTTCCAAGTCATAGACGGCTCAAGGAAATTTTTGACTAACAAGTTAGCCACCGTATTACAAGATCTTTTACAAGGGAGGAAAGGAATCTAATATCAACAACAATATTGCTGAACTCAGAAATGTCAACATCTTCACCCACCAACGTCTTGACCACTTCTTTAGCATTCTGAATCCACCAGCAAAGGAGGAACCCACGAACGAACAACCAACAATTTTCCAGCCCTTCCCTGATTGCTACTCCCTCGAGCACCTTAACCGAGTAGTTCTTGAATCCAGACTTGGAACTGGCCAGAATCGGAGCTCCTTTGTAATCACGAATGATCCAGCCAATCTTTCCCTCTCCCGATCTTTGACAGATATCGACTTGAACAGAACAAAACGAAGTATTTAAATGTGTGTATCTTTGCTTTCATATGTGTTATTTTATGATTGGCTATTTCAATCCCTTTAATATTCCACACTAAACATAACCCACTTAAACCTCATCGTTTTTCCTCTTTCCAAATTATTTTTTTACATAACTCCACTCTAACCTCGGGTAACGAATTTTGTAATTTATAATTAAAGAAAGAAAACTATACTTTTGCGTATTTGTTGGATCAAAATCTCCCACAATCTCTTTGATAATTAATTTTTGAAAGCGTTAGTAAGATAGTGATTTTATTGTTTTGTATTAATTCAATTTAACCCTAGCATTACCGGTTTGATTGTGAAGATTGATATTGTCCTCCTCCTCTGGTGTGTACTCAAAAAAGACAACTTGTCAATAAAATGGCCATCCCCTCCATCAATTATTACCAAATTTCAACTTTTGATTAAAATACTTAGTTCACTTACAAATTTGGCACGTAGCAATCATTTTTAATGTGCAAAACGTGGTGTTCTTATATATATATAGTGGGAATTAAATTGTTGATTATAAAAATATTAATTGAAATCTAATTTCTTTTAAAATAAGTTTAGTGGTGTAGAAATGATTTTTTTGATGAGAAAAGAAGAAAAAGAATTCATTCTTATTGATTGATTCATCAATTTCTATCACATTAACCTTTAATTTATTATTGTTTTCCTTCATTTATGGCTTGTTTGTGTTCACTAGCCAAACATACTTTTATTTATTTAAAACCAATTGACAATTTAAAAATGACCCGCATGCATGTGTTGATGTTAGACTCAAAAATTTTTGATTTTTTTTTTTTTTAAACCAAAAATTAAATAGAAAAAAAGTTTGTTTCTTTACTTATAAATACAAAATTTGAAACCCTTTTGAAACACAAACCCAAAAATGGGCAATCCACTGATTCTGATGATAACCTTCACTTTGTCTCTCCTCTCATTTCCAATATTCTCTCTCCAAACAGCCTTCATCGCTCCTATCAACAAAGACCATAACTCCCGTCTCTACTCTCTCGCCGTCCACCTCCAAACACCCCTCCGTCCGGCTAACCTCCACCTCGACCTCGGCGGCGCTTTCTCTTGGATCGACTGCTACAACAAACACACCTTCCATTCTTCTTCTTACAATCTCGTCAAATGCAATTCCCTTCTCTCAGATTCACTAGACGCCAAAGTTTGTTACTCCTGTATTGAGGCTCCGGCTCCGATTTGCGGCAACGACACCATTTTCTCCCATGTCTATCCAGAAAAGCCGTCGATTCGAGATGGATTTGTTGATTATGTCAACGCAGAGCTCACCGATTCCGAGAATCTAATCACTGATGTTCTCGCTCTCTCCTCCAACACCGGCGACGGCTCCCTCCGTCGAATCCCCGAGGTTCCGTTCGCTTGCGTCAAGACTCGTTTCCTCCGTGGTCTGGCGAGAAATGTAATCGGCTTAGCAGCTCTCGGCCGTGCGAACGAATCGATTCCGTCGGTAATCAGTGCGAAGTTCAATCTCCCCAGAGTGTTTGCAATTTGTTTATCGGGAACGAGGTCGAAATCTGGAGTGGCGATTTTTGGATCGAGAGGTCCTTATCAATTTTCGCCCAATTTCGATTTGTCGAAAACCCTAATTTACACACCCTTGCTCTTCAATCCGCAGAGTGCTTCCATTTACACTTACTGGTTACCGTCTTACGAATACTACATTGGCCTCTCCGCCATAAGAATCAACACCAAGGCGATCCGGTTCAACACCACTCTCTTGGAATTTGGACCGGAACACGGCGGCGGCGGAGTGAAGATCAGCACCTCCACGACTTACGCTCTACTGCAGAGCTCTATTTACAGGGCGTTTGCGACGGCGTTTATGAAGGAAGCGGCGGCGATGAACTTCACGCTGGCGAATGCGGTGAAGCCGTTCGGCGTGTGTTATGCGGCGGATAGCGTGGCGGTGACGGCGGCGCCGGTGGTGGAGTTGGTGATGGAGAAGGGGAAAGTTGTGTGGAAATTGGGGGGAAGGAATTCGATGGTGAGGATTAAGAAGAATGGTGTTGATTTGTGGTGCTTGGGGTTTATCAATGGCGGGGAGTTTCCGAGAACGCCGATCGTGATCGGAGGGCAGCAAATGGAGGATCACTTGTTGCAGTTTGATCTTGAGAATTACAGATTTGGTTTTAGTTCGTCCAAAATGACTTCATGTTCAAACTTCAACTTCACTTCTACAAACAATTTTCAATAATATTTTTATGGACCTGAAATCAATTAGTTGGTTTTAAATGGACTATTTGTGGGAAATTTATAAAAATAAAAAAAGTTGATGAAATATTTATTATTGATGTGCATTATCACATCGATTCGATCTTGAATTATTTACATGGGGCTAAATTAATAAAAAAAAAAAAAAAAATTTGGTGAGACAAACACAAAAGAATTGATCATTAATAAAACAAGAGTTACAATCCTCTTCCCCACGAGAGGTTACCAAGAAGGGAAAATCCCCTCCAAAAGAAAGATCTTTCTACAAATGATGAAAATAAAAAGTTCTAACCAACCGAGTGATTACACGGATACTTGGCTAATGAATCCGCCACCATATTACAATTCCTATTACAATGGGAGAAAAAAACATCTCCAATCCTCGCCGAGAGGGACTTAATATCCACAATAATATTGTTAAATTCAGAAATATCCAAATCCTCCCCCAACAGCGCTTGCACCATTGCATCTGACTCCACCTGAAGAGGCGGCATCCAAGAACCGATATTCAGGATGTTTTTCAACCCTTCTTTGATTGCCACACCCTCGAGAGCTTTGATAAAACAGTTTTTGAATCCCGCTTGAGTTCCAACAATAATCGGAAACCTCTTACAATCACGAACAATCCAGCCAATATTGCCGGATCCCGATCTAGAACAAACAGCAGCATCAGCTTGAGTTTCCAACATCCCAAAGGAGGGGCTTTCCACCGCTCAGCCTTAAACACCACAACTCTCCCATCAACACCAACCGAACCTGCATAAGAACCAGAAAAACCATCAATCATTTTAGAAGCATTAGAAATGAGCTTATGAAAATCACCACAGCTCTCCCATCAACACCAGCCGAACCTGCATAGGAACCTGAAAAACCATCAATCATTTTGGCTGGTAAGTACTTTAAGGATGGAAATTTTTTGAAGGCTGGGTTGGGAAGTAAGTCATCCTTTGCTTGGCGCAGCATTCTGTGGGGTAGAGAATTGTTTGCTCAAGGTTATAGATGGAAAGTGGGAAATGGTTCTGATATTGGGATTGGTCATGATCCTTGGATTGCTAGGCCTGGAAATCCATTTGTTTTAATGGACAATTTGGATTGGGGGTACATGAAGGTGGCAGATCTTATTGAGGATGGCAATTGGAAGGAGGAGATCATAAGAGGTAATTTCTGTCTGGAGGATGCTGAGGTGATTCTTAGCACCCCCGTTAGTGATTCGGGGGGGGGGGGGTGGGGGGAAGGATGAAATCATGTGGAATTGTTGCCCTAAAGGTATTTTCTCGGTTAAAAGCTCCTACCAGCTGGCTATGGATCTGGCTGACAAGGGCAAGGCCTCCTCTTCTTCTGGGGGAGCGGCGAGTGCTTTGGTGTGGGATAGTTTTTGGAAAATCTGTTATTTTCCTAAGATTAAGCTTGGGGCGTGGAGCGTGCTGACAAATGATATTCCCTCTAGGTGCAATATTTATGGTAGGAGGATTGACATTGATACGAGATGCCCTATTTGTTTCAAGGAGAGCGAGACTAATATGCACGTTATTAAGGATTGTAAGCTCTTAATCAGGTTATGGAAGAACATGTTTCCTTGGTTTGATGATTTTAAAGATTTCTTCTCGAGAGTGGAGAATGGTTTTGACTTTTGGGAAAAACTGTGTTCTCGTGTTGATCATAAGGATAGGTTCATAGCCCAATTATTATCTGTAGCTTATAGAACAATAGAAACGATATTTATATTAACAAAGGGAAGGTTGATTTTCATAATAAATATACTCTTAAATTATGAGAATTGTGTAAGAAATTCTCCTCAATTTTTGAGAAATTAAAAAAATGTCTCTAATTTCATAAAATTTTCAAAATTATTTTAGCCGTCATATTTGGATGAAAATCATCAAATTAGCACATATATATATATATAAACAAGCTTGACTTGCTTTTATTGAGATGACCATGTGAAGTTAAAAATGATGAGATGATTTTAGAAACAAAATAAGTTAACAAAATTTTATAGTTATATGGAGTTAGACCGCTGATTCGTGAAATTAATCAAATTATATACCATTATTTTTATCTTATGATTTATTTTTTGGATAATACTACTTTAATTCTAAGTTGCATACTATTTAATAAACTTATATTTACACTCATAACATTTACTTAATTAATACTTCATATACTACAATCATCAATTGTGACATTAGATGATATGGGTCAAGAGATTAGTTGGGTGGTGTAAGTCTTGCAATGATTGATGGTTTTTTTTCTTTCTTCTTTTTCATATTATCCTTTTATTTATATATTGAAAGACTGGTTCTTTATCAATCTTTTTGTGTGCTCAGAGTTTAAAGTTGCATCCACCTTGACTTTAACTTAACAAAATGGAATCATTCAATTATATAATGGATATCTTTATATGTGTGATTGGCTATTTCAATCCATTCAAATAGTCAACACTATAATAATAAGCCACTCTAACCTCACTTTTTATTTCAAAACAAAACACCACTTAAAAGCTCCCTTTGCTCGAGGTAATTTTGTTTTGACTACTTCTAATTTTTTATTGTTATTATTTTAGAGTAGGTCTAATCAATGATTTAGATCATTTCATTTGTTGAGCTACAAATTTATTGCAAATGACTACTAGGCATATATCCTAGATGCATGAGTAAATATGATCTTTAAAATTAGAGACATGTTGAATAAATACTGCATTAAATATAAATCATCAAAATAGTTTATAAATTGCATAAAAATAGGATACTCAGTTCGTAGGTCAAAATAGTGATAAATAGCAAACAACCTCATGTCTCTATAATAAATCTAGTAAGACATAAATGTGGAATAACAAGACAATGTATAAAGAATAATCAAGTCTAGACCATATGTTCTCCACAACTTATAATCAACGATCCTGATAAAGCCCGTGTGTACTTGTGGATGCCCACAGAGAATAGAGGTGAGAGTTATTAAACCCAGTAAGGATCCCTAACTTGGGATCATTATAAACATGGATATGACAAGTAAATGCAAACATGTGATATGTCAAATGATGCATGTAATGAGTGGATACACCTGGGCAACCCAAATGGGATAGTGCCATCCTAGGTCTTCAGTAGATAGTATTTGTAATGCCAGGGCAACCCTTTTCGGGATCTGCCTCTTTAGTAGGTAGTAGTTATAATGTCCAGGCAACCTTGTTCAGGACCTTCCTTCCCGAGTCTTTTCTGAATACTTGTATGTGGGCTTTATAAATGTATGTAATGACAATGAGAATGGATGCAATATACTTTCAAATATATCAACATGTGCAACATATATAACATGTTAGTCTAGCATGAGTCTCAAGTACGATTCACAAGATATATCAATCAGGTAGGGTATATCTATTTAGTAAACATAGCAATTATCAATCATGGAAAACAACTACAAAAGATCAAATAAATGCACCCAAATTGCCTAGACATGCTCTTAGTTACCCAAAGAAATTCCAAGTTAATGATAAGTTCCCCTACCTTGGTCGATTTCCACTAATTAAGCCCTAAGATACTTGAATGGTGAGTTCTAGAAGGTTTCCCAACTTTAAGTTGCCAAAACAGTGCAAAGAGTCAAAATTAGCACCTAATACTATCAAAATCAGACTTAGAGCTTCAAAAATACTCAAACAGTGGCATGTGAATCTCACTCGCAAGGATCAGATGTTATAGGCTCGGGACGCGTGCACGTGCTGAATGGCTGAAGAATCAAAATCGAAACTTTATGACAGGCTCAGAGAAAGGGAAACTTTGGATTGGTGGGTCTCACCTCGAGATCATGCGGTGCGGGACAAGAGCTATCAAAACAGTCACGGTCGGTGACGTTGTCAGTAGTTGGGAATTGTGGGGTAGGAGCATGCATTTAAACGTAGCAGAAGTGTGTGAATAACAAAAATTTCACATTACTTAATCTAATTAATTAACTTTAGAGTAATTCAATTAATCTACATGTGATTTACCCTAGGTGATTGACATGTTGTAAATAAAAACTTACCTTGGTTGATGCCTCTAGGCGGGCTTTATGCTGGAGCAAATCACGATCAATTTACCCTAGGCGGGCTTTATGCTGGAGCGAATCATGATCAATTCCATGAACCTCCTCAGTAGGATCAAGATCAATCCCTATACGATCTTGATTAGTCTCCTCCAATCTTCCAGGTTATGTCTTCTATGCTGCAATGAGTGCTTGGTGGGAAGCTTTTCAGAGAAGGGAGCTTGGAAGTATTTTTCTCATAAGCAAAAAGAGAACTTAATTTCAGAGAGATTTATTTATTTGGGAATTAGATTACTATCATTTGAGTGGGATCAGAATGAAGACCTTCCATCCCAATTTAAAATTAGTTTTATTTATTTTTAATTGATATTTATCCAATAAATCTCAACTCTATAATATATCCAATATATTATAATAAATAAACCTCTACAACTAATATATCCAAAATATTAATTTTCTACAAAATATCGAATTAATATATAAAATATATTGATTAGTTAAGTTTATTCATTAAACTTAATACTCATATTAATTATGTCCAACACTCCTATTAATTATGTCCAACACTCTTATTAATTTGTGAATTTGAACTCTTCAAACTCATTCTCTAATAGAACAGTGTACCGACAATTGAGCTAGCATGGGGACCGGTGAACATAGATTGAGAGCTACAATGACTTGGGATCCAATCCCTGCTCGTTAACATCAAGCTTATTACATTAAAGGCCAGTGTTGAACTCTCTCGCACTATAGGATAAATCAACGTCCATAGATATAATTAGTCTTCTGTCATATGATCCTTCACGAGCTTGTTCGTAATCACAGCTAGGACAAGAAATCCGTTCTAACCCTGTGATTATATCTCTCTCCTTAAATGCTATAGCTGTTTATAGTCACACTATAAACCAGTGTCCTCTCTGGCCAATGAGAGCGGGTACCCTTTGTTCAAGTCCTATATCAGATTTTAAGGGAACAACTCTACATCTTCCACAATATTAGGGAAGGTGTAAATTTCTTCTTGTGACGTTGCATTTCCATCCACTCACTACGACAATTCACAACGTGGGAGGTTTATTGACCCAGTGTTGTTTGACTAGTTTCACCCATGCACATCAAAAGATGCTTTCATAAAGCATGACTTCGCAGCCCACTAAGGATTTAGATCACATTGAAATACGATCATTCTTAGCGAAGTAGTTTGATACGAGTCTATAACGGAATGACTAGCTCGATTATAAAACTTCTGGTCCAGTCATATGCAAAAACGCCTTTTTGAATAGGCGCCTCTACTCACATGCATGTCTCCACATGAACAACCAGGATCAGGTTGTTTGCAACTATTGCAAAGCGGGCCGCACCCAAAGTGTTACCAGGACTTAGGCACCCTAACCTTAGTCCATATACTATAGACAATTTAGGTTATAAAATTGGAGCTAAAATCCACTTGTATGTCCCACGTACTTGTCCAAGTGTTCATATTAATAACCAAGGGTTTATCGACATTCACTAGTAGAAACCAGAGTTTTAGTGATGGGCATATGCTGACATCTTTCATAAACGGTGTCGGACATACGATCGTCATCAATACAGGTGACATTAAAGACATTTAGTGAGAGACATATTTAGTAACGTGCCAAAACCAACACTGAAAGACTTTAGTGTCACGCAAGATGAGCGACACCAAAGGCTTTTGGTGCCGGTCACGACCGGCACCAATACTATAACCGACACCAAAAATTGTATAAGTTCTCCACTGAAATATGAATTTTATGATATATGTCAAGTTGATGAGTTATGAATTTGAGTTACTTGGCATAAATTTAGATACTAGTTATGTTTTTAGATTTAGAGATTTTTCTTGTTTTGAGGGTGTTACTCAAGAACATCAAGACATTCCTGCCAGTTCAGAGGGTAATGCTTATTGTTTTTTAATAAGAATCATCCATGAAATAGTAGGGTAAGAGCATGCATTAAATGTGGCGGAAGCGTATAAGTAATTATAAAATTGATTAAATTAATAATTAATACAATTAATTATGAATGTACATGCAACCACTAGGTGATTAACTGTTTTTGAGAAAAATAAAGGATTTACTTGATTGACGCCATCAATTTCGTGGGTGCCTGGTAGGAAGCTTTTTAGAGAAAATGAGATGTGAAGAGATTTGACTCAAGAGGAAAAAGATGACTGAGATCTCAAATAGTTTCTCAATTTGAGAATTAGTTATCTCTGAACCGAATATATGAGAATGAAGACCCAAGACCTCTTATTTAGAGTCAAGAAATGAGTATTTAAAATAGGAAAATATAATATCTTTGAATATCGAATATTAAAGATATTAGAAAAATCAAAGATTTTCCTTTCATAATTTTAAATACTGATTTCAAAAATAAGTAATATTTATATTTATTTTATTTGATATTTATCCAATAAATTCCATAATCATAATATATCCAATATATTATTAAATAATTAAATCCACATAATTAATATATTCAATATATTAATTCTAAACTTTAATAATTATCCAATAATTATTAATTCAATTAATATGTCGAATATATTAATTAATATTCTCTATTTAATAATTATTAAACCAATTAATATGTCCAATATATTAATTCATAATTCTCAAATAATAATTATTCAATAATTATTAACCCAACATATACAACATTTTTACAACTAAGAACTCAATAATTATTCCATAATTATTTGTAATTAATTTATCCAATAAATTATTTTTTCCTCAATAATATTTATCCAATAAATATTATATTTAATATCCAATATAATAGTTAATTAAGTTTAACCATTAAACTTAATACTCCTATTAATTATGTCCCACATAATTAATCATTTGCATTTGAATTGTTCAAATTCATTTCTCTAATGAAACAGTGTACCAGTGATAATGAGCTAGCCCAGAACTGATGAACCTATAGAATGAAAGCTACAACAACCTAGGATCTAATCCATCTTCGTAAACATCAGGCTTATTCCACTAAAGGCATGTGCTGAACTCTCTCGCACTATAGGAGAAGTTAACGTTTACGGATATAATCGATCATCTGTCATATGATCATTCACGATCTTATTTGAAATTCACAGCTGGGACAAGGAATCCGTTCTACCCCTATGATTACATCTTTCTCCTTAAGTGCCATTGATTCATCTATGAATAAGCTGTTTATAGTCAGACTATAAACCAGTGTTCTTTCGGGCTAATGAGAGGCGAGTACCGTTTGTTCAATTCTCGGAATCAATTCTGAAGGGAACAACTCTACATCTTCCACAGTATTAGGGGAAGGTGTGGATTTTTTTTCTTCTGACGTTGCGTTCCCAGCTACTCACTACGACAATCCTCTACGTGGGAAGCTTATTGACCTAGTGTTGTTGGACTGATCTCACCCATGCACATCAAAAGAGGCTTTCATAAAGCAGGAGTTCACAACTCACTCAGGAATAAGATCACATCGATATACGATCATTCTTAGCGAAGTAGTTGATAAGAGTCTCAAAATTTGTAAGGACCCGACCCAATCTAAGGTCTTAACCAAGTCCTTAACACCAAATGTATATAATGAAAAACATCCTGGACATGCATAATTAAAATCGTTTTAAAAATCCATAGAAAAAACCAATGAAATATAAGCTTGATTGAAACTTCAATCCATAATATTTAGTATGGGGTACCCTTAAGTTAAAAACATAAAACATGAGTCATGAGACAAACAACGTAACATGCCCTTAAAATCTATGCAGAAGGAAGGAAAATAAAGTAAAGACTCTGAACATAATGTAGTGAGTCCTATGGTCGTCCTCGACTCGTCAATCACCCATCTCAGTACGATCATGTAGTACTTGTGGTAATCCACAGTGGAAAAAGGTAAGTTTGTGAAAACTAAGTAAGAATTCCTCAACTCGGGGTAGCATGCATCAGTCAAAACTAAACAAATATGCAGTCATCAATATGCTCATAGGGGTTCACAAAACCGGTCGGGAGCCATATGTCATTGACCTACGCCACGTAAAGCGGTCTAGGGCCACGTACTCAAGACACAATATCCACAAGAGACTTCAAATCTCTAGGGGAATCTTGGGAGATCCTACTCCAGGCCGAGGGACCTAGCGAGTATGGAAACTTGGTAGCTAGGGAACCAAAATTCCCCATATGCTCATACTCGTGGTGAGATGTGGAATTTTTGTGCTCATACTCGTGGTGAGATGTGGAATCTTTGTGCTCATACTCGCTGGAGAAGTACCCAAAGATACTAGAAAAATTTTGACAGTAGCCATGAGTCTGGTTAGCCAACCATTCACGGAAGTCCTATGGTGAGAGACAAAAAATCTCACATCAAACGTACCAGCCATAAACCATGTACGATTGCTTACTATTATCCTATATTCAATTTTAATGACTTATTTGCGTCCAAATCAACCGTCAAGCTGTGTATCAAACAACAGACAAGTCCACAGTTGGGACATACGAACCATATGCAAGACTGACTCTCTTAATCAAACATGCAATATTGGTCCAATCATATCAATGCATATAACAAATATACATGATGCCCTAGCATAATACTCCCATTATGTGTTGCATAATGTCGATGAGATTAATACAAGCATCAATAGTACAAGATATGTCAAATCATATGTATAATGCTCACAATACATGCTATATGCTATCAACATAATCAATACAAGCATTAATAGTACAAGGCCTGCTAAGTGATATATATAAGTCAATACATTCAAGTAGTGGATGAATTAAACCACAGACCTCGAGTAAGGGATAAGGGTCACTTACCTTGGTCAAACTTCACTAGTTGCACTCTTTGTAATCAACCGGATCCTAGAAGCCAACCGAACCTCCAAGAAATCAAATAGCGAATCCAACCCTGCACACATCAAACTAGAAAAAACCAGCACCTTAAACCCATGGAAGCGAAATCAAGGCGTCGTAGTTATCCAATGGGGAAGAATCCCCAGAAACACGACATCTAACGAATCACAGCGGTTCGGCGCACCTCGAAATCACAACAAATGACTTGGCCAACCCAGCAAACAAGAAATTTGAACACAAAGGACTAACGGTTCGATTCGAGGTTAATGGTTCATCATAAATTAATTGGGTTAACATGAAATTAAGGTTAAAATGAGATTTGGTCAACATTAGGTTTATTTGGGTGATGTTGCAGCAAGTGGCCAATGGGCCAAAAAGGAAAGGGATTGAATGAGCCCTTGATAAACAAGGGGAGAAAGAGGGATGTTGGTGGTCAAGAAAAATTCAAGAGTAAGTTGTTTGCGAACCAGCAAGACCAATTGTAAGGGTGTATGGTCAAACAATCAACAATAGGAGGAATTGGTTGTGCTGGCGGTCAAAACAGGTGGAAATGGTTGTGAAATAGGTCAGGGAAGGGAAATTAAGTGTTGGTCAACCAAGGTAAGCGCAGTCAAAGTATAGGTCAGCCGAGGCGAATGAGTGGTCACGATGAAGCTGGGAAGAAGAAAATGGTAAGAGGGTTTTAAAGTTTGGTCAAACTAAGAAGGGAAGAGGTGGCTACCTTCGACAACTTGCTACAAACTCAAATGAGTCCAGTTGCGCTACAACTTCGACGAAACAAACCCACATGCCAATAAAGAATGGTGACCCCACGGTAGTGATGACGAGACACTATTGAGACGAAGTGCTCCTAACCGACGTCAGCTTGTTCTTCTCCGGCGACGACTTGCAAATCCCACGAACTCAACAATGTCAAGCGCTCAATGGGGAAAAGACAGCGAGAACACCCAGGCCTCAATTGTAACCTCCAATTTGATGACCTAGGGGTTGAATTCTTCAAGCTAAATGACCCATCTACCTTCACATTTAGCGAAAATCTACAAAATGTCACCCTTATGGATATATACAAATGCCTTTAAACAAAATTTAATTCCAAAATGCTAAGCTACCTTTTAATCATTTTCTTGAATTAAGCACATGAGGCATTACATAATCACTAACTCGATCATAAAACTTCTAGTCTAGTCACATACAAAAACTTGTTTTTGCAAAGACGCTTCCATTCACATGTCTTCACATGAACAACCAGGATCAGGTTGTTAGAAACTCTTTCGAAACGAGCCGCACCCACATTATTACCAAGACTTAGGCACTCTAATCTTAGTTCATATATTGTATACAATTTAGGTTATTAACTTATAACTAGATCAAATTGTATGCCACATATACTTGTCCAATTGTTCATATTAATAACTAAGGATTTATCAATATTAATCCAATTAATGGGATAATGTTGAATAAATTTATGAAAAATAATAACTTTTATTAATAGTTGAAAATGACATTAAATGTCTAACATTTAATGCTCGTTCTTAAATATACAAGTTACTAGGTTTTTTTAGGGCACAACCCGTAATAGAATCTTCCGCAATTGTTGGATCCCTGATTGCCGGGGATTGTCATGGATTGTTGGTTGTGTAATATATAGGTTGATATTTCTCTCTCTAAAAAAAAAAATAATAAACAACACATCAATATGGAACTACATATGGCTATGTACAAGAGAGTAATATGAATAAAGAAAACTCATAGGCCATAAGAAGCCAAAAAAATAAACAATAAAGCATAAAAAATTAATTAGAACTTCAATTTAAAAGATGAAGGACATGTAAACAAAAGAAATTAGTGAAAACACTTTAACCAAAACATAAACTATAGAGATGGTTACAAGAGATTGAAAGAAAGATTGAGCATTTAACAATTAACGGACTTTATGGCCAAAATAGGAATTAGATTAATAAATATTCATTAAGGGCATGTTGGATTACGGCAGGAAGGAAAAGAAAGTAAAGGGAAGAGAAATGATTAAAGGAAGAAAAGCAAGAATAAATTAGTGATTGATGCGATAGAAGTTGGTAAGCCAAACAATGGGAAGGAATCCCTTTCTTTCCCTTCCCTCCAAACCAAATATACCCTAAATGAACTATACAACGTACATCATCTCCTTGAATCCGGTTCTACCTAAGTTAAAAGAACTTTTTTTTTTTAAGAAGAACAGCTTCATTACCAACTGCCACAAATCATACGACCTAATTTTTCAACCAGATTAAACCACTTACGGGGACAAACCCCCGACAATTGCTAAGATCCCATACCACAAATTGGAAGGTGATCACCAAATTATAAAACCAAAAGATAAAGAGACTCCCATCAATAATCTATTTAATCGTAACTATCACCTTAACAAACCTAGAATACAAATATTCCGTTGAAGGCAAGAACAACATCGTTAGTATCTCAAAGGTAGATTAATTTTGATACACTTTGGGAGATAACCCTGGGAGCATATGAACAAATGAAGTGGGAGATCCCACCAAAGTAAAAACAGGGAAGTAGAGATCCAACATGAACCTATTCTTACCCTGAACAATTGAATAAAACACTGAAAAGAAACCCTTTATCAACTAATTCCAACTTTGAGCAACACACAAAACCACCAAACCTTCCTTGTATTACAAAAAACTAAATCACCCAACCAACTATCAGACCCACCAACAAAAAATACTAATAAGGATGCAACCCAATAAATACATATCACACAGCCCATATAACTCTAAAAAAGAACCAACCTAACAATTAAGCCCAAAAAACCAAACCAAAGACTTCTACTTATGCCCCATCCTAAAAGAAACCACCTGAAACTTGTGTGATGTGTGCAACTATTCTCATAGATCCTTTGCAACACCAGACTGCAACTATTCTCAGAGATCCTGGCTTGCCAAGCCTCCTCCCACGATCGAATGGCATTCTCCCCTTTTCCAGCCCGTTGCCTAATTTCTTCTTTCTTTCGAACCTCTCTTCCTCCACAACTTCGTTAAGCTCGCAGCCCCCAAAAAATAACTTCTAACCTGAACCTATAAAAGCTCTCAAATCCAAGACAACCTGTCGATAACCCCCAACAAGTAGCAACCCATCCAACACTAAACCGAACGTCAACCTTGCAGCATCATCGTCGAGGAAAACATCGCAAACCATATCGATCTCCAAATATCTAGATGTTATACATTCATTTATCAAATATCTCATCTTGTGTGTGTATGAGGAGAAAAACTCAGCCTCATTATCATCTTTGATCTATATTAACATTAACTAAATTCAAGATATGTAAAAATAACATAGAGTAATGGAAATCTTACGCCTTTTTACAGCTTATTTGAAATAGTTCTAAAGTTCAAAACTCAAAATGCATTAATTTAAAAAAAATTAAGGACCCAAAGGACTCTTAACCGATGTTTGTTATGAAATTTTGATTTGAGTATTTTAAACTAATATTTACTACAAACTTCTAAAAAAATTGTATTATTTTTAAATATTTAAAATAAATTTTCATTCTAAATACTCTTAAAAACTACATATAAACAAATTTTTGACTACAATCATTACTTTTAAATACTCAAAATAAATCCTCATTCTAAATATTAATTTTAAATACTTTTAAAAAATACATCTAAATAAGTTTTTAAGTGCCGTTACTTTTAAATATTCAAAATAAATTCTCATTCTAAATACTTTGAAAATATCAATCCAAATATTCGGGGTTTGAGTATTGATTACAATCAAAAAAAATTTAACGGTAATAATTAGTATTGATTCTTATTTAGACGTAGTTTTTAAAATATTTAAAATAAAAATTTATTTAAAATATATTTAAAAATAATTCATTTAAATGTAATTTTTAAAAAATATTTAATAAATACTAATTTAAGATAGGCTTAGAAAAATAAATATCAAACTACCCTCGATAATATTACAATTAAAAACAAAAGATAACAAGGAAAATTAGAGTACCATTGATTTGTAATAACCCAGAAAAAAAAAAGAAAAAGTATAGTACAGTAACATGGTGTAAATGGTGGGACCCACCTGCAAATCTGTGACAGAGATGGCAGTTTCATTTCTCTGCTCTCTGTTTCCTCCTCTCCCCTGCCATCTGCTTCTCATAATTTAAAATTCCCAAAAATCAAAAACAAAAACGAAATCAAATAAACAATAATCAAATTTCTCCAATTCTTCTTCTTCTTTTTTCAAATCACAGTTCAAAGGAGAATCCCCATCTCCCCATTTCCCAGTTCTTCATTTCTCTCTCCACAATTCATCTTTTCTGTAAAGAAGATGGATGGATGGATGATTTGCGCTTTTTGTTCTTTTGGGTCTCTCAAAATCCGCTCCAGTTTTCACTTTTTTCAAATTAATGGCAGAACAAGAATCTAGGGTTCTTACCCTTTTCCTCACTCTCTGTTTTCCGATCCCAAATTTCCCCAAATCCTTTCTTCTTGTTCGTTATCTCTCTCATTTATCCGTCCCCATTATGCTTGATTTCAGCTAGGGTATTTCAGATTTCACGATTTCGCTTCAACCCCGTTTGGAAAAGACATGGAAGAGGTTGAAAAAGCTAATAGAGAAGCTGTGGAGAGTTGTCACGGAGTGTTGAATCTGTTGACTCGAGATCATCATCAATCGAAGCTCAGGAGTTCTTTAATGGCGCAAACAGGAGAAGCTGTGTGTAAGTTCAGGAGAGTTTTGTGTCTTCTTGATTCTTCTCGTTTAGGTCATGCCAGGGTCAGGATTAAGAACAATGTTAAGAGCTTCTCTTCTTTTCCTCTGGCTCAATCCATGTTTTTAGAAACTTCTTCCCCTAATTGCAGAAAGGACCTTCTCCAGGGGAGGGATTTGCAGATGGGTCCTCTTTCTCTGGGGAACCCATCTTTTGAATTGGGCTCAAATGTCAAAAATTGTTCAATCCAACAACAACAGCAGCAATCTCATTATCATAATAATAGGGTGTTGTTGAATAATAAACCTAATCCTAATGTTTCACAGCCTGAAATTGTGTACCTTAGGAGCAATAATGGCATTAACTTGAATTTTGATAGCTCAAGCTGCACACAGCACACAATGTCATCCACTAGGTCTTTCATTTCTTCATTGAGCATTGATGGTACTGTGGCTAACTTGGATGGGAGTGCCTTTCATTTTATCGGGGCGCCCCGATCGTCTGATCAGAACTCGAACCATAGGAGGAAGTGCAGTGGGAGAGGGGAGGATGGGAGTGTTAAATGTGGAAGCACTGGAAGATGTCATTGCTCAAAGAAGAGGTTGGGGGAAGCTGTGGTTTTGTTTTGTGATGTTTCATTTCCATTTTTCGAAATGTGAATGGTATTGATCTTTTTATTGTGATTCTATTTTGGTGTTCTTGAAGAAAACATAGAGTGAAGCGGTCTATCAAGGTGCCCGCGATAAGTAACAAGCTTGCTGATATCCCGCCGGATGATTATTCATGGAGGAAATATGGCCAAAAGCCAATCAAGGGTTCTCCTCATCCCAGGTATATGAATATCCTTTCACTCATTTTCAGCTTATTGTGTGTTCGTTGCTTGTATCATTATTGATTGATATCGGTTTTCACAATGTTACTCGAAAGATGTCGTGTATATTCATTTCGCTGCCATTACTATGAACTGATATTATTGAACGTGTTAAATCACCCACCAAATCTAAATTTAAGTAGATCAAGTTCGAGTAAGTTTGTAAATTGGAAATTTGAGAATGACCATCAAGTGAAAATCAATATTAATTGCTTGGTAGAGGTTTAAACACATGACTTCATGTTCGAATTTAAATTGATACTATTGTTGAATCATGTTAAACCACCGTCAACATAGAAGCTTAAGTTGATGAGTTAGGATAAATTTCACTGTATTAACCCAACTATATGTTTCTTTCTTTTTTGTTTTTGATTGGAGGGAGTTGTTTGATGGAATATTTCTAGTCTTACTTTTTCCATTACTCTGTTATTGAAAGATTCCTTGTCTTGTAATCTTATTGTGATATTGAAAACTTGCTCGTGTTCTCGTAATAGAACACGCTGTGGATTTCATTTTCGTGTTGTTTATTATAAGCTTGAATCAAGTTGCTCGTTTTTCAAGTTGCATGCGTACTGTAATTATGTCGTTTATTATGTACGGGTACATCCCATTCGGAAAATACTTTAACATGTCGTTACTGCTGAAACTTCAACATGTAACTTGAAACCTTTGTTTATGACATTTGTTAGAGAAACAAGAGTTCATTTCCACAGTATCCCAATGATAAGATATCATCTATACCTCGATTTTGATTTCCTTTTAAACACCTGCAGAGGATACTATAAGTGCAGCAGCATGAGAGGTTGTCCGGCGAGAAAGCACGTCGAGAGGTGTCTCGAGGAACCTTCAATGCTCATTGTTACATATGAAGGTGAACACAACCATCCCAGAATACCTTCTCAAATTGCAAATACTTGAATTGAACCCCATGAAGGCGACAACTACCCGAATGGGATTCGACAAATGTAGCGGAACTGCGACGAGCATCCCGAGTGTTTCTGTACATATGGAGTACTTTTGGAGTAGCTCTATAGCTTTTTTGAGAGGTGAGTGGTCTTTGCTGCCTCTTTAATCAATTTGAAGTCAGAATGTTAGGAAAGACTTGAAAACTGTCATACTTCTCTGCAATTAGTGATTCAAACAGCTTTTTTTTTTTGTTCTAAATGAATGGATAAGTTCCTAATTTGGAATTCAGGTTTTATGTATCATATTTTTGTCCTGAGTTATGTTTGGACATTCAAGTGTGCTGGCTGATTTTGTTTTTGAATTCTCCTTAAAATGTTACTTTCATTTTTATGATTAATTTTAAAGAGAATTTTCATGTAATAAAATAAATCAAAAAAATTACACAAATAGGAAATGTTTTTATTAAATAACAATAATGTCACGCTTAAAATCAAGTGAACTTATTGCTTTAAATTTGAATTAGTTCACCAAATTATAATTAAAATCGATGAAATGTTTTAAAAAAATATGATAGTTAAAATTGTTAAGGTAAAAGTTGTCTATGTATAGCGATTTCTCTAATTGTTATGAATAGCTCAACGCAACGATTGATTCAATTTAAACCTCTAATCTTTCCTGCATATTTTTTTAGTCGAGTTAGGAACAATTTATTAAACTAATTGTTTCTAAATTGATTTGGCTAAATGATTAATTGTAAACTATAGTTAATATATTATTTTAAAAGCGAAATTGGAAGAATAAAAGCAAATCTTTGTTGGGAGAAAATGAAAAAAAAGGAATAAGAACTTGCCCAAATTATTTGTGGTTATAATTGATTTTTTTTAATAGGTTATGATTTAAATCTAATAGTTTGAATTCCATCCATTGCTGTTATAACCTTATTAATGCTATAATTACATCTTATATAACCTTGCAAAAAAAAAAAAAAAAATCTCAGAAAAATAAAAAATAAAAATACTAATGATCATGGAAAAAACTTCATCAATGATTGCATTTAGTTGCAAGAGTTTCATATGTTGAAAAATTGATTGGTCTATTTTTTAGGTATAAGGTCAAATCATGTTTAAGTAAATAACAATAGAGAAATGATTTGCACAACAAATAGCTTCTGGCATCCATGTATTTTCATGATAAAAAAATAGGTAAATTATTAATTTGTTCGTATGGTATGTAGAAAGTTTGGATTTAGTGGTTGCGATTTAGAATTATAAAATTAAGTTTATAAAGTTTGGAGGAAACTAAAATTTAATTAATGTGCTTTGAACAAAATAGAGTTTTTGGTTTGATAAATCCTATTTAACAGGTCTTATTGTTCATAAATCGCACGTGAATTAAGTAGATAAATGTAACTTAAGATGTATGGATGAAATTGTTTTTTAATCTAATCAATTACTTATCATACTCTCTTGTCTTTAAGACACAAAAAAACTAGCTTCTACATATTATTTACCAGCAATTAATTTTTATTTTTCAAATTACAAGGACTAAATCATAGTTTTCTCTGAACTATAAGGACTAGATTTTAATTTTTGAAATCATAAGAATTAAATTTTAATTTTTATCAAATCATAAAGACCAAGTTTATAATCTATCATTAAAAAAAAAAAAAAAAAATCATGAATTCAATCTTTTTAAATATAATGGACTATTAAAAAAAAATCAAAATTATATTCTTATTTTGGCATTACACTCAAAATCTAAAAACCGAAATTAAGTATGGTTGAAAGGTTAGGTGAAGTATTTAATTTGATAATTGAATAGAAACTTAAGTCAGTCGTCAAAGTAGTGTTAGCGAAGACTTGACTCAACGAGGAATAGCCGTCATCTTCGGAGAATGGAGTTCGGAGAATGATCCGAGGTTCATAAGCTGTTCTCGGCGAATAACAAAGTAATGTAAGATGTAATTGAAAAGGCAAAGAGGGGAGGTCTCGTGAGACTCTACTTGGCAAATAGGTTGATTATTTGGGGCGTTCTATAATTGTCTTAGGACCTTCACTTTCATTACATCGATGTGGATTGCCTCGTGAAATTGCAATAGAACTTTTCCAGACATTTGTAATTCGTGGGTTAATTCGAAAACATTTTGCTTTGAACGTAGGAGTTGCTAAGAGTCAAATTAGGGGAAAAGAATCGGAAATACTTTCGAAAGTTATGCAAAGGCATCCCGTATTGTTGAATAGGGCACCCACTCTACATAGATTAGACATCCATGCCTTCCAACCCATTTTAGTACAGGGACATGCTATTTCCCAAAATCTAAAGATTGAAGACCTTTTTTCCAGTTTTAAATTGGATTTCAATTTAAAGTTAAATATTAGGTTGGTATGAACCATTTTTAATTAATTTATGAACATACACTTATTTATTTATTTATTTTTTTATTTTTCGTTATAAATAATATTTTAGTTCTCAATTTTTTTTTATACATTTTAAAATTTTGAATTCAAAATTAAAAGCTATAAAAACAATAAGGTGTTTGATCAAAAAGTTGGGAAAGAATTAGTTAGATTTAAATATTAAATGTCAATTCAAACACTTTTTGCTTTTACCAATTGACTCAAAACATGGTTAATTATAAGGTCAAAACCCATAATTTGAGGTCAAATTTAAAAAATAGGACAATGATTTAATAGTAGAAAAAGAAAGGTGAGTGAGTCGAGATTGGTACATCCCAACTTCCAATACCTAACAACATTGGTACATCATTATTAGCTTCTTTAGATTAATTTTCCATGTTTGGTTAGAAAGGATTCGAGGAGGAACAAAGTTTGGTGGGTGATGTATGATTTGAAACATATCCTTTCTTTTAGGGTATGTTTCCGGTTGGCAAATGAACAAAAGTAATCTCTTCCCATCATTTGTTTCCATCAACTTTCATCATATCAATCATTAATTTATTTACACATTATTTTTTCATTTATCTCTTCATTTCCCTTCCCTTTTCTTCTTTTTCTTTTCATTTAACATGTGTTAATGAAGTTTAGAAGAAAAGATTAAAAGTCAAAGTGAATCTAGTCAAGTGATAATTCACTTGTATCATTGATCAAGAAGTCGCAAGTCCTATTGTGCTAAAAATAAAACAAAAAAGTTAAAGCGAGCATACTGTCACGATCCAACTTCTTTGTCATTGCAAAGCAATTGTGAGGCACCTGCTCTAACCAGGCGAGAAAGTGTGCCAAACAAAAATCGCAGAGCGGGTGGCACAATCGGTGCAGCCTCTATCACATGACTCATGAAAAGGTTCGCCACTCTTCAAGAAACTTCTGCAGGCTTGGACTCTTCATGTCGACTGGATCTATCTCTTCAGCTAAGATATCAAAGGCATTGCACAGCGGAACCAGCGGACTGCTCACTTCAGAAGGGTGCCGCCTCGGGCTGACTTTGTCGCTTATGCGCATGGGCGCATCATCGTGGAACTTCTGCCCCATCACAGACTTCTGTCTTTTGTCCTTGGAGGGAGACTTCTCGACTAAAGACCAGTTGTCTCAGCCATCGCCGAGCCCCGTTTTCATCTAGAAGGCGGACATGCTACTCGGGTACTTCATCTTGGTCTTCACGATTGTGGGGCTGGACTCGCTGATGACTAAACATTCAGTGAGCGGTATAGGAAAGAGCTTGTGCTTGAGAAGGAACTACATCCCCAATATGACATCAAAGTCATCCATCTTCATTATCACAAAGTCAACTTTGCCGGTCCAATCGCCCAGCTTGACACTTGCGCTTTTCGTGAGTCCTGACACAAGTAGGGCTACAGAATTGACGGCTTTCATCCGTCCTTCATCCTTATGCCAGCTTACATTCCGATGTTTTGCTTCTGTTTCGGACATAAAATTGTGGGTGGCCACGGAGTCAACCATAGTGCTTATTGCTGCCTTATGGTTTATCCATACATCAACATACATAAGACCTTTGCTTGAAAACTCATTTGGCTCAGTGACACTCTTTTGCAAAGCCGACAGATACTTGAGTGCACCGACCTAAAGGCTTTCTCTTTCTTCCTCTTCGAGGGCTATTAGTCATGCCACTTCGTTGTCCTCTTCGGTCCTTGTCTTTTCCTCAAGTGACGCTCGCAGAGCATTAAAGGCTGGTTGGTTAAGACATTCAGTTACTTTATGGGGGCCTTTGCAGAGAAACAATTGAAAGGCCCTCGATTATAGCAGTGGCTGAGAAGGTCCTCGCCTTGTTCTCGATGGTGACCCTTGTTCTTTGCTTGTCCCTCACCGGCCTGCTCCCCCACTATTGAGAGAATTAGGGCCGGTGTTCCTGGTCACTCGTCGTGGGGAGGTCTTGTCTCGCCTCACATCTTGAGTTTTATCGCTGTTGCCATCGACTTTCAAATCAAATAACCTTTCTGCGGCTGCATAGGCTTCTGACAAAGTTTAAACTCTTTTTTCGTAAACTTTTGACCTTGCCCATAACTTTAGTCCCTCAACAAAACAAAAGACTTTGTCTTTCTCTGACCTTTCTCGGATGTCTAACATTAGCCCCACAAAATGCTTGACATAATCTCGGATCAATCCTGTATGTGTTCACGCAGCTTACGTTTTTCTAGGATTTCAACGTTCTCGGGGAAGAACTGAACCACAACTCTTACTTCAGCTTTTCCCATGTGTCGATGGTACATCTCTCTTCTTGAATGTCCATATATCTCGACCGTTACCACAGTTTGGAGTCGTTGCCTAGATGCATCGTCGTTAGAGTGACCCTTGACTCTTCAATGACGGTGTTTGTAGCCTTGAAATACTGCTTCCATGTCAAACAAGAAGTTTTCCAAAGCTTTGGCATCTCGAGCGCCTCGGAAAGGCTTTGACTCAAGCACCTTGATCTTGTTCAGATGAACAACGACTCCAGTTGAGGCTTGATTACGCACTGCCATCATGGTGAGGCTTACATGGAAACTCATCTCTCTCAATTTAGTCTTAAGGTCGTCGAGTGTCGCTCTGACACTTTCCAAAAAGTCTGCGACTAACTGTCCAATCGACCTTCGAGCGCTTTCAATTTTCTCAATGTGCTCTTCCATATGGGAACAAAGCCTAATGAGTCGTGAGGTTTTCCCTTCGAGGTTCTCGATCCTCATCATCAACTCTTGGACGGGTATACCATCTACGCGACCAGCTACCACATCAGCTTTGGAACTAATCTCTTCCAGGCGAGATTTCAAGAACCGAACAGTGTTTGGGAGCTCTTTCAGATAAAACATCTTTTGTTCCAACTCAACTAACCGGTCGACGTGGATCTTGCCCATCGTTTTCTTCTCGGCCATTTCCATAATTACTTTCCAACAGAGCTAACAAAGCTCTAATATCAACTGTCACGATCCAACTTCGTTGTCATTGCAAAGCGATCATGAGGCACGTGCTCTAACGAAACCAGCAAGTCAGCCAAATGAAAATCGCAGAGCGGGTGGCACAACGGGTGCAACCTCTATCACGAGCCTCGTGAAAAGGTTTTGAAAGAGAGAGAAAGAAGGTTTTGAAATACATTTTGTCTTTGAAAGTTATATGACAAGATGCAATAAAGGGACACAACAACTAGCTTCCATTCATCATATAATAGCTTAGTAGGAGAGAAACTTCAAGAGTCATACCCTCTTATAGTACATTTTGGACCAGAATTGATGTGGCAGACTCGCACGTCAAAATGGCGAGGAGTCATACGGCTCCAAATCACAAATGAAATTACAATAACATGAAAAGTAAGTCCTACATAAGAAAAACATGATAAAAAAGGTTCTAGGGGTTCATATGGTCATGTGCAACACGCACTAGACAAGCAAGATCGTGGCACATAGCTCAGCAGTCACTAGACTAGTGATGCATTAGCATTCACTCGATCATTGGTTCGAGTCTTTGTAATACCTCTATGTAGGGTTTGTTGTCCCAGTCTCCCAGCTAAAAAACAATAATAAATGTGTGGTTTTTTTTTGAATCACTGCAGGGGAGAAATTAGAAAGAAATCAATACATGTATAAGAATTTATTATAAGCTATGATACTCAATTCATTCATTTTGTACTTTTTATTTAAATTAAACAAGGTATCATTAGTTAAGTCCTAATTGATAATAACCATCAAATTAAACAATACCAAACAAAAGGGATAAACCCCCTAGCACAACACAATACCTCCCTTTCAAAAGAACAGCTAAAGAGAACTTAGAAGGTAAGCAAACATACCCAACCGGAGTTGTAACAAACATAGGATTTAAACAATCCATTATTAGAAAATACTTGTAAAACTTTGCAACACTAATCTCAATTGACTTTTCAGGTGATTTAGGCCTCTCATTGGGCCTACTAAGTGACGAGACTCTTCTAAAACAATTAAGGACAGAAACAGCTCCACAAAGAGACTAATTGGAACCTAGAAAGATCACATGCTTAACCTTCTATTCTTCTATTTATCCACAAGTTCCAATAAAGGAAAACTCAGCAAGAACAAACACATTCAATAAACTAAAAACAAAAACCTTAAATATGAAATCATAGAATCAAAATAAGAAAAACTAAACAAGGTAGAATCATAAGAGCCTTACACGACAAGTCCAGTCAAAAAGGAAGAAGAAGAAAAGGTGTTAGAGTCAACAAGACAAGTGATTTGGCTTGTAAACCCAACAAAAGTGACGTACATGAATAGACATAGTTTTGAAGTGACAAAAACTACCTTTAATCATTTAGATTTGCATTCAACATAAAGGTAGGACATTCTCAAATCCTGAAATGGCGTAAACTACACTACTACAATCAGAGAATATGTGACAAGCTAAAAATTAAAATTTTGTAAAACACGGAGATTCAGTTATTGACAATTGGTGACGGGTTAAACCCGTCACAAAAACTACATTAGGTGACAGACACATATCATGACGGGCCTTAGGTGACGAGCCGCCCGTCACCTATTATAGCCCGTCACAAAAAATATACTCCACCTTTGGTGACTGGTCGCCCGACACCTAAGGCTCGTCACCAAATCCAGCGCCTACCCCAATTTCGAACTCCCCCTTTGGTAACGGGCCGCCTGACACATAAGGCCCATCACCTAATCCCTGTCTCATTTTTTTCTCCCCCCGTTCCCCAATGCGCGACAACGCGCACCCTCTCTCTTTTTCTTTCTTTTTTTTTTCTTTTTAGCTCCCCAGTTCGAGACACACTCTCTTCTTTACTAAACCCTCTCTTCTCTTCCTCATCATTCTCACAAAAACCCTCATTTTTATTTCCCCTCTTCCCTCATCTCCTCTCGACATTTCGACTATCATCTTTCGACACTCTCTCCTCTTCTAGAACTCTCTAAAAAATTCACCAAGGAAAAGTTTTTACCCTAAACCCTAAAAGTTTTTACTCATTTTTCATTTGGAATTTCATTTTTCACTTTTCTCTTGCTTGGATTAATGTTCTTTACTTTGTTGAACATCTTTTGTATTTTGAGCTTAATACATTGTTTGATTATTCAAGTTTTATTAATCTCACTTTGTGATAGAGGAGGTTCTAGCTTTTGCATTGGAGTTCATTTTTGTATTTTGAGCTTATATATTGTTTGTTTATTCAAGGTTTTAAAAATCTCATTTTGTGATAGAGGAGGTTCTAGCTTGTGTATTGGAGTTCATTTTTGTTCTTTAGGATTGAATTTTTGTTTTGTTGAATTCTTTTGTATTTAGAGCTTCATTGTTTGATTATAAGTTTCTTTTTTTTTACTTCTTTTTGCATTTGTTAAAGGTATTTTGAGCTTTAATGTTAATTTGTTAATGAAGTATGTGTGATTTTAACCTTTTTTAGGGGTTGGGTATTTTATAGACAATGTATTGCTCAATAATGCATTCCATGTTGTCCTAAATGCAATAATAATGATTCTCTTTTTAATATTGGTTCTTATTATTGTTGCAATTGTTGAATATTATTGCTGTGATGGTGGAATTCTTAACTTGTGAGATGCAAGAAATTGGCTTTACTCCCCTATTATGTTATGCATAAGTAATACAATTTTTTTAAATTCTTATACCAAGTTTGTCATATTTAATAATACTTTTATAAATCTATTTTAGGTACATATGGGCAAATTACTATCAACAACTTTTAGAAAACTACTTACTAGTAGATGCTAGTAGTATTGCATCGGTTTTGTGAAATCAAAATTAAGAAGAGCAAGTTATAAGTCTTTCTGATAGATTTGAAATGATTGTTGATATCAATCAACATGTCTTCTTTCCCTTAAATATCAGATATGCATTCATAAATTTTGAACTCACTAATAATAATGTGTTATACCTTTTCATTATTCATTATATTTGTACGTATATGCATCGCTGGATTTTGATCGTCCTAATTCCAAAGGAAAATATAGTTTATGTTTTGAACTCTCTCGGTGAGAGAGCATGGACAAGAATTTATCCTATATGGTAAATACGTAAGTTTCTAAATAATAAGTTTGTTGTCGTTTGGCTTTAATCATCATAATGTTTCACTTTTATTTTATAGTTCTTACTGAGTGTGGCAAAATAGATACGAGTTTAAATCCACAAAATTAATATGGAAACCAATGAAGGTACGTAAAATTGAATTAAAATTTTATTCTATTCTACTTTTTTCATGTAAAATTATTAAAGTTGATGGAAATTGTTTCACTAGTACCCTAATCAATTGGAATCAATCGTGTGTGGATTTTACATTCAACTGTTCATCCAAAAGATGATATCCAACACGCACATATCGATACATAAACTAGTAAGTTTTTTTATTGTACTCATTTATAATTATAGTCAATTACTTTTATATATATATATATAATATTTTTTATATTAATTTGACAATGACTTTATTAATTTTGTTATGTTTTTAGTTTAAGACTACAAAACCATATACTCAAGCAGAAATGGATGTAGTTCGAGTGGAATGGGCAGACTTTATAGGTGGCTTATTATTTGTAGAAAATGATAATTAACGTATAAGTATAATATGCTGTTGTTACTTTATAATATTTACATTTGGATGTATTTTCTCGTGGGGAAAAAATCTCATTATGTATGTATATATTTAGGTTTCATTTTATGACATTAATTTTATAAACAACTTTTTTTGGGAACTTAATATATTTTATGTCGTTATGCTGCCGAAATTTATGGATGGAAGGTTATAATAGATGATTTAATATGGATATTTAAGGATTAGTTAGGTGGAGAGGAGAGTTTTTTTTTTTTTTTTTTTATGGTTTGAATATTTCAAGGCATATATTTGAATAACGCCCTTCATGGTATGCTGATAGAGGAGCATCGAGCCATGTCACTACAGACTATGGAAATCTGAATAACGCCACTGAATATATAGGTATGGACCGAGTAGTTGTTGAAAATGGCTCTAAATTACCCATATCGCATGTTAGTCAAACTTGTCTAACTAATGGAAAATATAGCTTAAAACTTGATGATGTTCTATGTGTGCCTGATATTTTAAAGCATCTTGTTAGTGTTTCTAAGCTTGCACAAGACAATTATGTATTTACTGAATTTCATGACAATTATTGTCTTGTTAAGGACAAGGTTATGAGACGAACACTGTTGAAAGAGCACTAAGTGAGGGCTTATATGAGCTGGAGAACACTAAGGTGGAAATAGCGAACACCTTCCTGTCAAAAAGTATACATGACTCTTTTACATGCAATAATACTAGATTTTTTCTTCCATGTTTCAATGTAGCTGTGACCAAAGATATTTGGCACAAGTTGTTAGGACATCCCTCGTCCAAAGTTTTATATTTTTTTATGAACAAGTGTAATCTTTCTATAAAGGAAAGAAAAGTTGTTGAATTTTGTAACTCTTGCAAGCTAGGCAAAGCTCCATTGCCATTTTTCTAACTTTCACTCTCGTTCCTCTGAAATGTTTAATCTTATTCATTCGGATTCATAGGGACCTGCTTCAGTCTTATGAACACATGGTTTTCTATACTATATGCTTTTGTTAAATGATTATAGTCGATTTTTATGGCTATACCCTTTGAAACAGAAGAGTGAAGCATTTGCAGCATTTAATGACTTCATAACGAAGATACAAATCAGTTCACCAGAACGATTAAAAATTTTAATCAGACAATGGTGGCGAATTTGTCAAAATTCACAAAATATGCAGTCAACTTAGAATCCAGTCTCATTACTCATGCCCCTATATGTCGCTCAAAATGGTCATGCAGAACGAAAACATAGACAAGTTGTTGAAGTCGGGCTCACCCTACTCGTGCAAGCGTCTACGCCACTATCATTTTTGTCGGATGCATTCTTAATGGCATCTACACTTATTAACAGTTTACCAACTAGAGCTCTTGACTGACAATCACCTATTGAAGTGGCTCAAGGAAAAACTGTTGATTTTCAAAACTTTCGAACATTTGGTTATGCATGTTTTCCTAATATTTTCCCTTGTCAACAACATAAGTTTGATTTTCACTCAGCAAAGCGTGTCTATGTTGGCTTTAGTAGTAATTAAGAAGGGTTTGAATGCCTTCATCCTAATGGCAGAGTTATTATTTCTCGACATGTTACGTTTTGTGAGAATGAGTTTCCATTTGCAAGTCATAGCGAACATTCTCCCTTAAATAAAAGCCTACATCCATCAAGTATGACCATATTAACCTGACCAAAGTTAAATCGGTTGTTATCCAAATGAGTGACTCTACCTCATCTCCATCATCAACACCTTTGGCTACTGCATCACCATTTCTTTCTCTATGTCCAACTCACATTCCAGCTACTACACCTACTCATCCACTAATTCCATCCAACCCACCTCCTGAGTTATCACTATGTCAACCACCCCTGCATCGACCTCACTTGCATTAGCTTCCCCTTTCGTACTTGATCAAAATACTATCATTTCCCATGAATAAACTGTTCCCTCTGAGCCTTCTTCAATGTCACTTTAGCCTATTCAACCCTTTGGTCCTTTAGTTTCAGCTCATGTTTCCTCTCACCCTATGATAGCTCGTGGAAATTCTGGCATAGTAAAACCAAAAGTGTGGCATAGTGAAAGTGAAAGTTCGAAACTAAACCCTATTCTCTAGTTTTTCAAAATCGTTGAGATTGGTTTCTAGAATCTGAGTTAGGTGGTGAAGGAAATCAATTTTTGTAATGTTCCCATCAACTTCGTCAAAGTTAGCCCAAGGTAAGTGATTAACTCTCTTTCATTTAGACTGTACCTCATCATTTGAGCCTCGATCATCAATAAACTTGTCATACTCTAATGGACGACCAGATTTATCATACAAATCATGTATATTTTCCTTTATATCTTGAGCATAAGTTTGTCACCCAACATTATATTTAGTATCGTCTTCCTTCCACGGACCGCACACCAAGGAGCGGGAAGCATTCTATGATTTTATCAAATCATATAATTTAATTATTCTCTATGATTTAATAAAATCTGAAAAAGCAATTCATGTTGTTCGTAAATCACAAGTAAATTAAGTACTTGGATTTAAACTTATGATATATGAATTGATACGTTGCTTTTTCTAATCAATGAGTTATCTTATTATCTCATCATTGAGACATAAATAACTAACTTCTATATATTTTATTCACAAACAATTACGAATAATATATAATATTATTTAAATTTTATTGAAGTTTTGAGATTTAATTTTGATTTTCAAATCGTATGAACTAAGTTATAGTTTTTTCAAACTATAAAGACTATATTCTAGTTTTCAAAATAAGAATTTATAATCGAAAGTAAATGTAATTTTTTACAAAGGTATAGGTTGAACTCTTATTTTTTTTTTTTTTTTTATTTATTAAGAAAAATAACATTATGAAAAACTCATATATTAAGCCTATCCATTCCTCTAATATTTGTTTTTGTCAGCATCCATTTTTCAATTAATTATTGGTAGGTGTGAAGCATAAATAGTCTTTAAGTTTAGTGAACAGAGTGCAAAGCTAAAGTATGTTTGGCATTGCATTATTAATAAAACATGAAAACAAATTCTCAAGTGAGATGTCTTTTCTTCATCTATAACCTATCTTAATCTTTTTTGGTTGAAATAATGTTTCCCACTTTTTGAGTGTTTTTTCTTCTATTTAAATTATTATGTTTTCCTTCTTATCTATCTGTGGCATTGGTTTTAAATTTTCTTAATTGAATAATTTAACTGAAATTGAAATTGATTATGAAATTGATTAATAATAATAAGGAAAGTTATGGAAATGAAATTAGGCAAGTGGTGTCTTAATTGTCTCTTGGAGGTCAAACTTGAAAAATATTTCCCTTGTGACATTCTTGTAATAAAATTCATCTTAGAACCTTGTTTGGTTGCATTAATTTAATTTCTTTTAACCCTTTAAAGAGAGAACTTGATTTTAACAAAGGAAAAAAAAAATTTATTTTATATTTATATTTAATATAGATATCTTTTAGCATAAAACCCTAGGGCTAGTTATCATATTGCCTTGTAATCTCAAAAAAAAAAATAGTTATCATATTGCCAAACATTCACCTTCTACCTTAATTTCCCTCCCTCAAAGCTTTGTTGACAAGATATCTTCATTTTGCGTTTTTTGTCTACACAAAATCCGTTAAGAATAGAGAGCGTGTGATTATAAATTTTTTAAAAATAATTAAACCATTTAATTATCTTGATTAATCATATTAATCTACTTACATTCCATAGGGTTGTTTGGATTTAGATGAGAGGAAGAGCAGAGAAAGGAGAGGAGTTGAACTTCTTGTTTGTGTTTAGTACATCACAATCTCTTCTCAACTTTTGCTCAACCTCTCCTCAAATTTTCTCCAATATCTCATCAAACCTCAAATCAAACTTTAAATCAAATTTCATCTAAAATAAATATCTTCTATCTCCTAAATACAAATTTCAAAAAAGTTTTTCCAACATGTTCTTTCTAAAACATCAATTCCTAAACAAATACTTTATATCCCCAAATCACTCCATTTCCTCTTCTTCCTCCTCTTCCTCTCCTCTTTCTCTCCTATCCTCTCATCAACCCCAAAATCCAAACACCCCTAGGTGATTGACTTGTTGTAAAAGACATACTCATATTGAATGACGCCTCTAAACAATTTTGGCGGGTGCTTATTATGAGTAGGATTGGCTATTCTCCTAAACAATTAATAAAATAAATGATCTCTTAATAAATAATTATTTATAATTAATTTATTCAATAAATAAATTATTTCTCATTAAGATTTAACGAATAAATATTAACTTAATATAACCAATATATTAATAACTAAATTTAACCATTAAACTTAAGCTTCTTTTAATTCTGTCCAACATAATTAATTCATGAATTTGAACTCTTTAAACTCACTCTCTAATAAAACAGTTTTCCAGCAAGTATGAGCTAGCCTAGGAATTCGATCACGAGCTTGTTCATAATTCACAACTGGGATAAGAAATTCATTCCACTCTTGTGATTACATCTTTCTTCTTAAGTGCAACTGATTTTTCTAATGAACAAGCTGTTTATAGTCTCACAATAAACCAAAGTCCTCTCGGGCCAATGAGAGGCATGTACCTTTTGTTCAAACCTCATACTCAGTTCTTAAGGAAACAACTCTATATTTTTCTCAATATTAGAGAAGACGTGAATTTCTTCTTGTGATAATGCATTCCAAGGAACTCACTATGACAATCCCCAATGCTGTGTAACTGCTCTCACTCATGCACATCAAATGATGATTTCGTAAAGCAGAAGTTCACAACCCACTTAGGATTAAGATCACATCGACTACGAGCATTCTTAGTGAAGTAATTGATGCTAGTTTATAACAGAATTACTAGACTGATCATAATACTTCTAGTCCCGTCTTATGAAAAAACTCTTTTTTTCCTTAAACACCCATATTCGCATGTCTCCACATGAACAACCAAGATTTGGTTGTTAGTAACCATTGCAAAGTGGGTCGTACCAATATTGTCATTAGGACTTACGCACCCAGCCCTAATCTATATACTCTAAACATTTCAGGTTATTAACTTGTAACTAGATCCACTTGTATGTCCAACCTACTTGTCAAAGTGTACATCCAAATAACTATGGGTGTATCACATTAATCAAATTAATGCGATAAGGGTGAATAATGTTTGTATATTAAATGCGCAATTAATGAAAATATTAGTTATTATTAATAACCAAAATATTACATTAAATGTTCAACATTGAATGATTGTTCTTTAATTATAAATTACGAAGCCTTTAGGGCACATACCCTAATAATTTTCCACTTGCACTAAAACCCTTGTAAGACAATTCCATGTTAAGTTAATCATCAAGTCTCTCACTTTCTCTCGATCGTGAAAGATGCCTATTGTAGATCAAAACCCTCTAGATGACCCTCTAACACTTAAGCCAAGACAACCTTTGTAAAAGAATTAGTAACGTTGTCAACCATATTAATCTTGGTGACAACTATTTTACCTCTATGCTCTATTTCTCTTGTGAGGTGATATTTTCTCTTTATATGCTTCATTTCTTTTTGACTCTTAGGTTTCCTAAAGTTAGCTGCATCCTCGCTGTTATCAAAATACAGTGTGATTGACTTATGTATACCGAAAAATATTCCAAATCTACAAGAAATTTTCTCAACCATATTGCCTCTTTCTACAAGTATGTACTTAGCTTCCACAATGAAATTTGCAATGCATCTATGCTTGATGCTTTACCAAACTATTGTTGCACTATTGACGGTGAGCGCATCAATCCTAATGTATACTTCCTAGAGCTCTTATCAGTTTGAAAATCAGAGTTCGTATACTCATAAGGATCGTATGCAAGCTAATATTTTCCCTATTTTTTGTTCAAATCTGATATGGAGAGGATGCTTTCTGTTTAAAAGTTTGATTAGTTGAACAACTCAAGTTTTCCTAATTAATTTTATTTAATACTCTTTGAATTTATATGATTTTCCTAGATTCAATCCTGTTATTATGAGACTATTTAGTCTATTATAGAGTTCCTTAAAAATAAATTAATAATTTGAAACAAATTTCTTATTTTTAAACTTAAAAGAGGATATTAAATTAATAATAATAAGGAAAGTTAAGAAAAAGAAATTAGCAGGTGGTTTCTTGTCTTTGAAGGACAAATGTGAAAAATATTTTTTGGCATTCTTGTTTGGTAGAATTGCTTTTCTTTTAACCCTTTTAAAGAGAGGGAGAAGAACTTGGTTTTAGCAAAGGAAATTATTTATTTCTATTTAATATGGATATCTTTTAGCATAAAACCTATGGCTATGTATAATTGTCAAACACCTATCTTCTTCTACCTCTCTCTCCTTAAAAACTTACGCCGACAAGACCAATTCATTTTTCATTTTTCATCTACCCAAACCTAGCTAGCCTTCCAAAAATATTTTCTACCTTCATTCTGAGCAAGTCCGCTGCCACTAACGTGTTCAATAGCGTGAGGACCCCGCTCGATTCATTGCTTCTTAAGCTGCCAAATTGCATGACAAATCTTTACAATACAAGAAAAATAGTTTTAGGCGATAGAAGTTTGGGCGACGGCGACAAAATCCGTCAATCGTACTAGGCACGGTCTGTTCCCGAAGCCGCCAACAATTTACACGAAGCAGCTTTGTCTGCAACCATCTCCTAGCCAAGTTGTTTTTCACACATCATCGTGAGAAGACCATCCAGCCAAGATGTTTTTCACACATCTTGTTGTAAGCTATTGTATGGAAGCATAGTCTTAGATCATGCATGCATATGCTTTTGTAAAAATATTGTTTTAACAGCTTGTTTTGTTGCACTTTGTGTTTACATATTTGAGTTGTACCTTATTTCTAGATTATATCTCATATGTTGAATGTACTAAAAGCCTGTTTGAATTGCTCGTATAAATGTAGGAACCATTAATTGTCGATCTTGGTTATGATAAACTGTTAGAGAATACGTCGAGCATGGAAGATATTGTTGCAAACTTTTAGTCCATGTTCTCTATTATTATCTTGAATCTTGGATATTACTGAAATAGTTCATGTATGATTACTCACATTGTGTTTCTATGTTCTTATGCCTATGGTTTGAGGGCAAGCATGTAGTTGGGAGCGACAGAGATATGTCTTGTTCTATTTTGAGGTAAGCATGCATGATATGTTGTTGATTGTATTGAGACATACTTCATGGCTTTTGGGGAAAGCATGTGGACTGAATTTCATAGATATATCTCTTCTCAAGCATATGGTTATCGCATTAGATCATATGATCTATTTTCTTGTTTGGCGTGTTAGGGGTGACAATTCCTAACAAGTAATGCTACTATTATAAGAGGCTTCATCTTTAGAGCAATTATTGCTACTTCAAACAGTAGTGTAATGGGAGTTATCATAGGGTTGACAATGTGTATTCAATAACTTCGCATTGATTGAGAACCTGATCATTTATATGTCTAATCTAGATGAATTTTCTTAGAATGCATAGGGTACAATAATGAAAATCTAGCATCGATTGATTATTCTTTATTGCTAGAATCGAAGTAGGAACTTGCTAGTAGTGAGTAGCCAAGTTTTCTAGCTATAACCATGCACTATATCGATATTTATGAGCTGAATTTTCTTGAGTACATAACTTCAAAATATTGATTGAGAACCTGATCGTTCATATGTGTAACCTAGATGAGTTTGCTTAGGATACATAGGGTACAATAATGAAAATCTAACATTGATTGGTTATTCTTTATTCCTATAATTGAAGTAGGAACTTGCTAGTGGTGAGTAGCCAAGTTTTCTAGCCATACCCATGCTATATCACTATTTATAAGCTGAATTTTCTTGACATAACTGTGCATCGTGCTATAATTGAGTGGCGAAATTTGCTAGACATAACTGTGCATCATGCTAATAGGTTAGTCTACTCTATGCTTAGAGCCATACATTGGAACTGATGTGTTTTGGTTGGTTCCACCGTGCTAGAGTGACCTATATTAGCCTAGACGACTCTAGTAGTTAGACCCTTGCATCAGGCACTCAACCTAATTTTCTAAAGTCTAATTAGTAGTGGCTTTCGAGTCTCACGACCTTGATTGGTTAGACTACTCTAAGAATTTTTTCAAGGTTAATCGGGCTTCCGCGAGCGCTCAAGAGTTAAGATGTGTTATATTTCATTTTTTTGCATGTTATACCGAACTTATTGATTATTCATGGCTTGTTTCTTTAAGTTACATGCTTCTTGTGGGGGTTTTCTTAGTGAATTTTCAAAAGCTCATCTTTTGTTTTAAGTTAATTATGGATACAAACCATTATTGCAAGTGAGTATTAGGATGGATGAGGGAGGCAGTAGATGATATACTCGGGGGAACAAGCCCAATGTGCCTTAAGCTTCGTCAAGTTATTATTTTTTAGTGTTTCTCCTTTATCACACCTTTGACCATCAATCACCTCAAAGATAGCTCTTAGTAAGCTCTAAGGGATTGCCATCTCATCCGAACTACACCGCAAACGCTTCCATCGAAGCCCTCAAATTGCCTAGAACCAGGCCTTTCAAAAAGCTTGTTGGAGCCACAAAATGCACGTAATGATGCCTACACACCCAAAATAACTCTCACTAAATTCTCCTCGAACCTAGAGAGGATACTTCTCTCTCTAAAACTTTAAGAGACAACAAACCTTTGTATCTTTAATATTTGATATTAAATATTATTTTAAAGTTGAGTTTATATTTTTAACATGAATACTATACTTTTAAAGTTTAAATGATTGAATGAATGTTCTCTACTCATATTTTTCATATTATAATATGTTATTATAATGGTTGAATTGTGTATTCATTAAAATATTCATACTTATTATTATATAAATTGATTGTATATTTTTATAAATGCTCTATTCATAATAACATGACTTTTCAGTCACATTTTGTATAAAAAATATTATTTTAAAAAGATCTAAATGATAAAAGATTTCAAATTAATCTTTCTTAAAATTTTTTAACATTTACTCATTTTGATTTCATTTATTTTCCAATAACTTTATTGTTTGGGTCTGGAGTTGAATCCATAATTTGCATTGTTCAAGACTTCAAGGAAAAGAATATGGAAAAAGAAGGTCGAGGAGAATATTGAATAGATAAAATAATAAGTATTATTAAAATGAAGTAATTAAATTTGGAAACAATCGAAAATATATAGATGAAGAAAAAAGGGTGGGGGATGAACATGGTTAATTAGCGACTGCTTCTGCACCTTTCTACACTCTCACATCCTCTATCATACGGGTTGATTGGGTGTCCCATTGTAAGACATACGCCATTTCTACATCTTTCTTTTCCATCACTGCAACAATAGCCCCATATGAAATAGGTATTCCATTCGTTGGTTTTGCAACAAATGAAAATACCACCATGATTATATCAAAATTACTAATATTTTGGTGCAAACGGCCGCCATTTGTATGTGAGTACGGAGATGGATATGTTCCTCTTTACTTCTCAATTTTATTTCATCAAATGAAACGTTTTTTTGAAATGTACCCTTTCGCGTTAGCAGTACCCTATCGCCTTAGTCTTTCATTTGAAAAGTTTCATTTCTCCTCAAAACAGAGGCTAAGGCGACGAAACTGAATCCTTGAAGCCTAAACGGTTTTTTTTTGAAGAGCTTTATTCCGTCGCTTTCGCTCTTGATACAGATTACAGAATCCCGACTTATTCTTCATTTTCATGCTTCTTTCTCAAATTCTCCCCAAAACCCACTCCGACAGCCACCCTCCTTGCCCACTGTTGCCCTTGTCGTTGCTTGCTACCACTTACCGCCATTTCTTGCTGCTATTCCTAGCCATCTTTTCTTAGTTATCTTGAAAAGTAAGATTTATATCTTTTAAAGTTAAAACTTTTTTTCTTAAATTATATTAATGGTTATAAATCTTTGATTTATGGTTAATGTTCATTAGTTTTAGATTAGGTTTTGTTAAATTAGAGAATTAGAGCTTTTTGTTTACGATTTTGTTAAATTTTATTATGTTTAGGATTTATTTATTATTATGTTTTGTTAAAATTAGGTATTTTTCATTATGTTTATGTTTATGTTTAGGAATTATGATTAGGTTTTGTTAAAATTAGGACATTTTCATTATGTTTATAATTTAGGATAATAATTTAGGGATTGTTAGTATTGGTTAGAATTAGGGTCATTTTGCTAGATTGTATTTAGAATTAGAAATTTAAAAGCTTCCTACCTGTTGATTTGCTAAGTTATTATATGTAGTGTAGTCAATAATGTGATATTTTGTTAGAGTTTTGGTCAAAGAAATTTAGGTATACTTTGTTTGATTTACTAATTCATTTATTTCAAAACTTAATGTTATCAAAACAATATAATTAACGCAAAATCATATAGCACACTCTAATTTTTTCTACACTAATAATGTAGGCTTGTTCATTCAAACAACGAAAAAGCGTGCCTCATTAAGTGCAGAGAAAAAAATGAACAAAGATTGGCTTAGAAGGTGTCAAACAAATTTTTTAAATGACCAAGAATCACGTGAATCATGTGGGTCACGTACGGTTCTTGTAAGAAATGTATGAACGGTTCATGACATACCTTAATAGATGTAGAACGATATTTGTTGATAAATGGAATAGCATCATATGATCATTGGGTATGATATTTGTTGATATATTAGCATCATATGATCATTAGGTATATCATGGTGAACATTTTAATTTATCTAGGTTAGGGCGTCTAAGACTTGGGAAAGTTAAGTGTAGTCAAGTACATGTTCAAAGAATGAATATTGTTGAGTCTACTAATTATAACAACAACAATGAGATATTAAAAATGTTGAATGATATGAATCGTGAAAGTATTGAGTTAGAAGATATGGAAGAAAATGATTAGAATTTTGAAACAAATAGTATAAGTATAGGTGAAGAGAAGAAGAGATTAAAAAAGTTTGATGATTTAATGAAGAAAACATGCGATTAATTGTATCTTGGATGTACAAGATTCTCTCCGTTACATTTTTTGTAAGACTTATGTTGTATAAGGTAACTAACAAATGTATTCAATCAATTTTTGAAGTTCCTGAATCTTGCATTTAGTGAAGTTAATGCTTCCATCCCTGATTCATTTTATGCGAAACGGAAAATTACGAGATCTAGGGTTAACTTGCGACTCAATTCACGCTTAATTTATAGAAATGAGTATAAAAAACTCAATTGAGTCCGATTAACGGCGAGTCTTCATGTAAGTTAATAAGCGAAAAATGAACAAAAATTTCACATAAGGTGTTGCATCATTTTCCTTTAATTCCAAGACTTCAGCGTTTATTTTTGTCCACACAATACGCATTAGATATATAATGGCATAAAGAAAAGCAGTAACGAGGTTGGTGTCTTATACATCCAGCATATGGTGAAAGATGAAAACATTTAGATTGATAATTCTCACTATTTACTTCAGATTTAAGAAATTTGTGACTTGGATTATCTTTTGATAGATTCAATTCATTTGAGAATTTGAGTACGTCGTATAGTATTTGGCTTGTGACACTTGTTCCATACAATCTTCTAATATAGAAATGCATGAAAGAAACGAATTTTGTTATAACTTTGCAAATTCCTGGTCCAAAATCCCTTGGAAAAGTGTACTTACAACCTTTAACTGATGAATTGAATGAATTATGAAGTTCAAACGTAGGACACAGACAACGATGAACACTTTAATCTTCATGGTGCTATACTATGGACCATAAATGATTTTCCAGTGTACAATGATTTATCTAGTTGGAATATCAAAGGTTACCAAGCATGCCTCATTTGGCAGAAACAAACTTCAAGTTTTATAATTAGAGGCAAAATTGCTTATACCAAACATCGACGATACCTCCCAATAGATCATTGTTGGCGCAGAAGAAAACTTTTTAATGGCAAGTTAGACCTTTTTGAACCTCTAGAATCATGGGATGGATAAGAGATCTTTTTGAGATTACAATAATTGGGGGTGGGGGATTCGAAGATGGATAAGAGATCTTAGATCAACTAAATACCATTAATTTTTCGGCATTGAGTAAAAATTCTTCTAAATAGGTTAAGAAAAGAAAACAATTTGAAAACAATTGGAGGAAGAAGAGTATTTTCTTCGATCTTTCATATTGGTTAAAACTATTATTATGACGTAGGTTAGATGTCATGCATATTGAAAAATTGTGTTTGAGAACTTTCTTGGAACCATATTGAATATCGAAGGAAAAACTAAAGATACATTTTAACGCTCGGTTGCACTTGTAGGATCTTAAAATCAGAAGAGAGTTACACTTAAAGAAGCAAGGAGACAAGTTAGTTAAATCGCATACCAGTTATACTTTGACAAGCAAAGAGATGATGGAATTCTTAAACTTCATCAAATCAGTTAAATTTTCTTAAGATTTTGGATCAAACATTTCACGAAGTGTCAGTGTGAATGATGGGAAATTTTTTTGTTTAAAAACATACGACAGTCACATTCTATTGCAACGACTAATCTTCATCGGTATTCGTAAATTTTTATCCAGGATATATTTCTAGTATTGTTGAGTTTTGTGCTTTCTTCTCTGATTTATGTTCAAAGAAACTTCGTATAAGTAAGTTAGATCGACTACATGATGAGATAATTATAATTTTCTGCAAATTGAAAAAAAAACTTTCCACTAGCATTTTTTTGACGTAGGTCTACTTAGTTGTTCACTTGCCATACAAATATAAGGTTGTTGGGTCAGTTAACCATAGTTGGATATACCCCGTTAAAGAAGTTTAGGTACTATAAAGGCTCATGTGAGGAACAAAGGTAGACCAGAAGGTTGTGTAGCAGAAGAGGGTGTGATAAATGAGTTTCTAAACTTCTGTTCTTATTTTAGTGGGATGGAGACTAGGATAAACAGACCAGAGAGAAATGAAGATCATAATCCAAATACCAAAATATTTGATGAGTATGAGGTATACATACAAGAATGTTCGACCATTGGGCAAGACATCGAATATTACCCTAAATCTATTGGATATGTAAAGACTACATTGGTATATTCTAAATAAGTTCGATGAAATAAATATTTTTCTTACATAAGTATTTGTAGGTAATTTTGGATTCCTTTCTTTTGGTAGTTGTGTGATATTAACTATAATTAATGTTTATTCCTTTCGTTTGTTCTAGTAAACATTGGAAGTTGATTCTACCAACAATAAAGACATCATATGAGTTGTATAAAACACAAACAGGAGTTTCATGATTGTTTAAAAAACAAGTACTTGAAATATGCAAGAACGAGAACAAGTGTAATGATCTTTACGCAATCGCTATAGGACATAGTTCATTATTTCGATTGTGTACAACTTGTATAGTAAATGAAGTGCGTTATACTACAATAATAAATGATGTGGGAAATGTTACAAAAAATAATGGAATAATTGTTCATGGAGAAAGTGGTATTTCTGACAGTTTAAGCAATTATTACCATATACTTATTGAAGTGTTAGAAGTGTCTTTTGCTAGTGTGAAAAAAGTAATGATATATAGATGCAACTGGTATAACATAACAATAAAAAAAGGGAGATATCACACCCATTTGGGTTTAAGAAAGATAACTAACTCACAATATTTGTTTAAAAATGAGTCATTCATTCTTGCTAAACAAGCAAAACAAGTTTCTATATTGATGATCCAAAACATGGAAAAGATTGAAAAGTTGTTCAACAGGTCTTGAGACATATGTAAGTTAATTAGCAACTTAAGATAAAGTAATTCGCAGTTATAAATTTTGTATAATTTTATGCTTTTATTTTTGTAGAAGAATATGGTTAAATTAAGGAATAACAATATTGTAGTAAGACGCCTCTAACCAAGGGAGAAATATGTGAACAATTGATAGGTAGTTGCACGGAAGAAATTAATGGCACTACTTATTTGCTACCTGAAAGATGAGGAAGATCTTTCTCTTCTATTTCAAGGGGTTCCATTGCATCAACGCGACGTAATCAACGTGAGATGGCCAAGAGGATGACAGATGTGACAAGTTAAAACATACAGTTGTGAGAACAGATGGCTCATATGGCCGAAGCATAAGCTAGGATTATTGAACAACAAACAAGAATGAGCAAAGCACAAGCAGTTCTATGTAGAAAGGTAATTTTCTAAATTTATTTCTTTGTCTTTAGTATTGAACTTATTTACATTATGTTATGGCTATTCTGCAGGAGAGGTAGCAATTATTTTCAATATATATGTTTTAATAGGTTTGAAATTTTTGGGTAAATTAAAACTATGCTATGATGTCGCTGAAATTTCTAGAAAATATTGTATAGGTTGTGCGTTGAGTTGTCTTTTGAGTTATTGAAACTTCTTAAATCCTTTATTTATTGTAAGTAGAAGTGGATTAAACCTTCTGAGACTGTCTCTTATGTTATCTTCATTTGATATAGTACAGGCTTCCAACTTGTAAACATTATTCTTCATTACAGTTTTCAACACTTTGGTTATGTTTTATCAACTTATGTGTTTCATTATAGATCACTTTTGTTATTACTTTTATTATGGACAACTTTCCATTCTTTATTAAGTGTTCCATATTTATTGAAATCAATCCTTATAGGAGCGTTGAATGTATCAATTTTCTTATGTACAAACCAATTTTGAAATAGCATTATTTTTCATTTGAAGTCTAATTTTGAATTAAACAAATAAAAACAAATCAATTTTCTAAAATAAAAAAAAAATACATTAGGGAATAGGTCGAGAACGAAATATTGTTGAAAAATTATAGTTCATGTTCTCTATTATGATCTTGAAACTTGGATATACTAAAATAATTCGTTAGGATGATCGCCATTGTATTTCTATGTTCATATGCCTTGGTTTTAGAGTAAGCATGTAGTTTAGAGTATCTAGATATCTTGTTCCATTTTGGAAGGTTTTCATTAGATAGGAATCGTTAGCATGCATGATATGTTGTTGTGAGTATTGAGACATACTTTATTGTTTTTTGGGTAAACATCATCGAATAACTTAGCATTGATTGAGAACATGATCGTTCATATGTGTAACCTTGACGAGTTGGCATAGAATGTGTAAGGTACGATAACGAAAATATAGCATCGATAAGATATTCTTTATTGCTAGAATTCAATAGGAATTTGCTAGTAGTGAGTAGCCATGTTTTTTAGCCATAACGATGCATTATACTAATATTTATGAGCCAAATTTTTTTGTAGCCAAATTCTAAATATAACTGAGCATCATGCTAATAGGGTAGTATGCTCTAGGTTTGGCGTCATAGGTTTGGCTTCACCGTGCTAGAGTGACCCATATATATAGCCTAGATGACTCTAGTTGTTAGACTCTTACATCAAACATTTAACCTCGCCTTTTGTTCTATTTTGTTTTTTGATGTTATACAAAAATTATTGGTATTCATGGCTTTTTTTTTTCTTTAAGCTACGTTCAGCCTATGCGAGTTTTGTTAGTGAGTTTTCATAACTTACCTTTTGTTTTAGTTGGCTATGAATACAAACCACTGTTGCTGGTGAGCATTAGGATGGATAATAGAGGTAGTAGAGGATAAATTTAGGGGAACGAGTCGAATATGTCTCGAGCTTCGTCAAGTTATTTATGTTTTAGTTGTATTGCATTTTGTTTAGACTTGACTTGAGATTTCTCTTTATCACATCTCTGACCATCAATTGCCTCAAAGATAGCCCGTAGTAAGCTCTCAAGGAATCTCATCTCATCCTTGCTACACCATAAACGCTTCCATCGGAGCTCTAAAATCACCTACAACAAAGCCTTTTAAAAAGCTTCCAAATGAACCTAAAAGAACTCCCACACTAAATTCTCCTTGAGCCTATAGAGGATACTTCTCGGTCTAAAATTTTAAGAGAAAATAATAAATCTTTATATCTCTGATATTTGATATTATTTAGAGTTGATTTGTGTATTTTTAACATGAACTATAATTTTAAGTTTAAAAGATTGAATGAATGTTCTCTACTCATATTTTTCATTTAATAATATGTTATTATAATTATGAATTGTGTACTCATAAAACTGACTTTTCAATCATATTCGTATAAAATTGTTATTTTAAATATATCTAAAACATTAAAGATTAATTTCAAATTAATTCGTGGTAAAACAATTTCTCACATTTAATCATTTTCATTTCATTTAATTTCCAACAATAACTTAATAGTTTAGGGTGGGAGTTGAATCTATAATATGCATCCTATAGAATTTAAGGGAAAAATATGTCAAAAGAAGGTCGACGAGTATGCAATGATAAAATAAGAATTATTATTAAAATGGAATAATTAAATTTGGAAACAATGGAACATAGTTGTTAATTTATAGTGTTAGAGAAGGAACAATAGTGGGGATGGATGGGGTTAATTAGCGGCCGCTTCTGCACCTTTCTATTTTCTCACATCCTCTATCATAATGGTTGACTGGAGGTCCCATTGTAAGACATACACCATCTCTGCATCTTGGTTTCCCATCCCCTGCATAAATAGCATCATATGAAAGAGGTGTTTCATTCGTTGCTTTTGCAACAAATGAAAATACGACCATTGTTGTCATCAAAATTGCTAATATTTTGATGCAAACGGCCGCCATTTTGGAATGTGTGTACAAAGATGGATATGTTCTTATTTACTTCTCTATTTTATTTCACTCAATTATTCATCCATTTATATACCTCTCTTGCTTAATTTTACTTCTATTTTTAACTTTTTTTTTTTTTTTGTTAAGTATTTCGTTGCTATTTAGGAGCATGGGCAGTTTGAATCGTCCAACTGAATTGAAGGGATGTCATTCTCAAAATAGACAATTTATGCACTTTTTTTTATCCCCATTAACAATAATTAAAATAAAAAAATTATTACCCACAAAAGATCATAAATATTTACGGATTGGGATTAAGGATGGCTTTACCATGTTGCCCCCATTCTACTCTTTTTCCCTAATTTATAAGGACAGAATTTTTTTTTTAATTATTTAAAAAGTTAATTTATTATTTTTGAGGTGGTTATGTACTTTGTATGTTAATATGTGTATTGGTTTGTGATTGATACACTACTACAAATAAGGGAATAGGTGTCGGTCAAACAAAAAAATTTTCAAAAACACGGATATTTAATGTCGGTCACATTTAGTGTCGGTTTTTTGGTGTCGGTCAACCTTTTAGTGTCGGTCAAACCGACACTAATACCTGACCGACACTAAAAAAAAAAAAAATTATCAACATATAATGTCGGTCCGACCGACACTAAAAGCTGGAAAAGGAAAAAAAAAAAAAAATTAAAAACCCGGTCCAGGACATATAGTGTCAGTCCGACCGACATTATATGTCATGGACCGGTTTTTTTTAAAAAATTTTCCCCCCTTTTTTTCACCTCGTTTTCTCCGACAACCTTCCCCATTTTCCCCCATTTTTATCTCCTTCTTCACCCGAAAACCCTTCATCTTCACTCCCAAACTTCCCAAAACTTCATTTATTCTCCCTAAAACTCAATTTCTCACCCGAAAACTTCATTTCTTCCCCAAAAACTTCATTTCTTCCCCCAAAACTCCATTTTTCACCCGAAAACTCCATTTCAAAAACACCCATTTCATTTTTTTTCGCCCATTTCATCAAAACCCCCCATTTTTCTTCTTCTTCTTCCCAAAAAACTCCATTTCTTTACTTTTTTCTCCTTACCCGCGGCCAAAAACTCCATTTCTTTACTTTTCTTCTTCTTCCCCACAAAAGCTCCATTTCTCACCCGAAATTAAAGTTTCTTCATCCAAAAACTTCATTTCTTCCTCCAAAAACTCCATTTCTTCACCGAACCCGTGGCTATTCTACACATTTGAAAGGTACTAATTTAATTTCTTCGTTATTTCCTCTA
>JBBMEG010000002.1:1357010-1425756 GCA_037832605.1 Cyclanthera cordifolia | reverse complement strand
CTATAAGTTTGTAAGCTTATCATGTTTGAAATTTGTCCTATAAAAATTGATAATATAACTTGCACAAAATGTAATTCAACTTTTATTATTTATTATTGATTATCTCGGTCTGTTAATCAATTTTATCTTATTGACATGGTTGTCGATGCCAATTTTTATTGGTTTAGAGACGCATGGTTTTGGCAACAATCAAGTTTATAGGTTAATAAATCAATGATGTTCAAAAAATAATAATAATAATAATAATCAAAAGTCATATAAAATTTTGTTGGTAGACAAATTAAATTAAGCTTAGTTTATTAAATCTAATTTTGTTATTTAAAGTTTTGTATTTCTGACTAATTTGTTATCGATATATTAATGTTTGTTTGTTCTGAATCTTATTAAAATTGGATGTGGTAATTTAGTTTTAAAAAATAGTTATGGAAAGTTATCTAAAAATTTTAAATTTATAATTTTTGTTTTTTTTAAACAAGATTCATAATTATTGTTGAGGATAGGTTGTCTAATAAATATAATTACATTTTTTTTAAAACACTTCATAATTTATATTATGAGGATTTTGCAAGATTAGTCAAAATTAAGAAACTAATTAAATTGTAGTCAGATCTTAAATTATTAGTAAACTAATTCAAACATTAAAAAATTAAGAAAAACAATAATTAATAAAATATCATGATACCCTCCATTCAATATAAGTTAGACGAAAATAAAAAACTAAATATTGACATCCAACCCTCTGTTGCTGCGGCAGAGGAAATATGGTCTAACCTCATCTTGCCAGCAAACAATCGCACCAAACCTCCATGGACGCCGGTGAAGGAGGTAAGAAATCACGTCTCACTCTCGTATTGTCGGCAAACATTCACACCAAACCTCGTTGGATGCCAGATCTCCATTGTCCGCGTTGGGAAGAATCAAGCTTTATCGTGGGTGAGAGGTCTCACTGTCGGGAAGAAAGTCAGAAACGACCTGAATCTCGTCGTTGTCTCCCCATCATCGTCTCTCTACTATGCCGGGAAGGATGATTTCGTCTAAAACTGAGCACTAATGATTGATATTGAGAAGTTGAGATTTATAGAAAAAAACGGTCGTCTATTCTGTTTAAAACGAAACCCTAAATTGAAGATAATTTTAATTACCAAAATGTCATTAAGTGTTATTATGGTAATACAGTATTACAAATATATTTAGTCGTAATACACAAACGACTTAAAATTTCATTCCACTTCATACACAACGTTTAGTATATGACTTGAGATTAGTATTATATACATGGATCAATAAATTAGAAGGTATTATATGATGCATAATTTTTTTTATATATAGTATTACATATATATATAGTCGTAATACATTGTAGTACTTAATTAAGTGGTATTTTGATGTGTACGATAAAGAAGGATAAAGATTTCACAGTATAATATAATACATATTGGAGTATTAGATTATAATACCTAATAAACATGGGTATGATTATTGTAATAGAGTATAGTATTATACAACAACTAACATAAATAACATAATACTCTAACTCTAAGTTAGAAAGATGAATATTTATAATATTCTATTATTATAATTATAATATCATGTAATAGGTATAAATAATAGATGTGTTCATTAATATACAATATCATAACACAACAGCTGTATTTAGTGTAGTTAATGACTTCGTGCAGAAAGTGTCGACGATCACCGTTCTTCATCTTTATCGTTAACTACGGTTAATCTCCGATCACCGACAAAGAACGACATCATAGAATCTTCTCAATCACCAACATTGACGGTTCTGCAACTCCAGTTTTCATTTTCACCATCAACACTATGGTCGAACGATTTTTGTTTTCACCATCAACTTCTATGCAACTGCGGCCACTGACAACAAGATCATCGATGTTGCCAGATGACGACGACGTGAGGGAGGTGATTGATCGGTGGCGACGACGATGAAGATGATTTCATGGCGGTGGTGAGTATTTTAAGAGAATTTGTCGAGTGATGGGGAAGAAGAGGAGGGCAAAATTGTTATATCTAAAATTTTATTTTTAATAAATTTTAATTAAATGAATATATACACAAATAATTTGAAACTTGGATACAAAAATAAATATTATCTAAAAGTTGAATATACAGCCCAATACCTTTTATATAATGATAAAATTGTTTGTACTAATTAAAAAAGTTATTAATTTCTTTTTGTTTTTTTTTTTTTTTAATTATACAAACATTCGATGATTTATGTGGTTTCAAATTGTTTTATTGATATCTATTTGTTTCAAATTTAAAAAGTTAAAAATTTTTGCTTAGATTTGGTAAGTTATTTTGAACTCAAGCTTCAAATTACAAATAGAATCTCCAACCTCCAAACTATGTTGAAGAATGTGATATTACTTTTTAACCATTTTCAATTCTAAATAAAGATGTTGATATTAGATACGTGTGATGATATCTGTTGCAATAAACAATAATAATAATAATAATAACAAAATAACTTAAGCATAAAAATGTAGCTAAAGCGAGCATAGTTTAGCTAACATTAGTGATGGATTAGCATTCACTTGATTAATGGTTCGAGTTTTTTTTTATATAAATTGAAAAAAAGATAAAAAGCACAAAAACACTAAGAATCAATAATTATAAAATAAATCTTCTAACTTAAAATATCAAAGTGGCTGAACCTTTAAGTAAGCCCATTTCAATTGAAAAGTTCAACCCTAATTATAAAATACAGGAAAAATTATTTTTTTGAGTCCTACGTTTAAAGTTTAATTTCAGTTTCGTGTTTATGTTTAACAATTTTATCTCTGACATTTCATTAATGCTACTTTTGGTTCATATGTTTCTGGATTGAATATTGTTATCCAAACTTTTCTATAATGTTTACTTTTTGTCCAGTTGTGTTTTTAAATTTACTTTTATACCTATTTTGTTTTAAAATTAAAATTAACGTCAAAATTTAAATAATCATCTCTATCAATATATTAGTTTTACATCAAATCATGAATTATCCATTCTTTAACCAAAAACTAAAAAAACTAGCATAAATCTATGGAAATGAGAATAAAAAAGAAAAGTTCGTCGAACAAGCGTTTGGGAAGAGTTTGTAGGACGAATTTGGGACGAACTTTAGACCGAATCATGAATTAACCACTTTTGAACCAAAAACCTAAAAAACCAGCATAAATCTATGGAAATGGGAATAAAAAAGAAAAGTTCGTCAAACAAGGGTTTGAGAGGAGTGTGTAGGACGAACTTGGGATGAACTTTAGATCTAATCATGAATTAACCACTTTTGAACCAAAAACGTAAAAAACTCGCATAAATCTATGGAAATGAGAATTGAAAAGAAAAGTTTGTTGAAAAGGGATTGGGAGGAGTGTGTAGGACGAACTTGGGACGAACCTTAGACCAAATCATGAATTAACCACTTTTGAACCAAAAACTCAAAAAGCTCGCATAAATCTAGAGGTATGGGAATAAAAAAGAAATGTTCGTTGAACAAGGGTTTGGAAGGAGTGTGTAGGATGAACTTGGGACAAACTTTAGACCAAATCATGCATTAACCACTTCTGAACGAAAAACATAAAAAACTCGCATAAATCTAAGGTATGAGAATAAAAAATAATAGTTCGTCGAACAAGGGTTTGGGAGGAGTGTGTAGGACGAGCTTGAAACGAACTTTAGACCAAATCATGAATTAACCACTTTTGAACCAAAAACCCAAAGAACTCGCATAAATTTATGGGTATGAGAATAAAAAAGAAAAGTATGTCGAACAAGAAATTGAGAGGAGTGTGTAGGACGAACTTGGGACAAGCTTTAGATATAATCATGAATTAACCACTTTTGAACAAAAAACGTAAAAAACCCGCATAAATCTATGCAAATGAGAATAAAAAAGAAAAGTTCGTTGAACAAGGGTTTGGAAAGAGTGTGTAGGACGAACTTGTGACGAACCTTAGACCAAATCATGAATTATCCATTTTTGAACAAAAAACGTAAAAAACTCGCATAAATATATGGAAATGAGAATAAAAAAGAAAATTTTTTTTTGACGAACTTTAGATCTAATCATGAATCAACTAGGGTCGGCCAAATGGAGGCCACAACCCCCAGGGGGTCGGCCGAGTCCATGTCGACCCCCCGGGGGTCGACCAAGCAAGTCCGGCTCCTCTTGGGGTCGACGAAAGAAGGCCTGGACCCCCTAGGGGTCTGCCCTTGCAGCCTCAACCTTCCCGGGTCCAAAAAAAGAAGGCGAACACCCCTTAGGGAGAAAGTCGTGGAGGTCAAGACTCCCTTAGAGTCGACGGAGTCCAAGTAACGCATGGAGACGTTGCACCTCATGGCGTCCCTAGTTACAACGAGTAGGCCAACCCGAGTAGGTTGGTCGTGGAGGTTAGGACTCTCTAGTGGACGAGTCGACCGTGTCCAAGTAACGTTTAGGGACGCTTCAACCAGTGGCGTCCTAGGGTTACAACGAGTAGGCCAGCCCGAGTGGGTTGGTCAAGGAGGTTAGGACTCTCATAAGAGTTGACAGAGTCCAAGTAACGAATGGAGACGTTGTACCTCGTAGCGTCCTCAGTTACAACGAATAGGTCAGCCCAAGTGGATTGGTCGTAGATGTGAGGACTCGTAAGAGTTGAAACCGACCTCTGAGGAGGACGGTCGAGTAGGCCAACCCGAGTGGGTTGGTAGTGGAGGTTAGGACTTTCCTGTAGATAAGTCAACCAAGTCCAAGTAGCGCCTGAAGACGTTGCACACCTGTAGCGTCCTAGTGTTACAACGATAGGGCTGCACCCCTAAGGGGTCGGCCGTGGAGGTGAGAACCTGCAAAGGTTGACTGAGTCCAAGTAACTCCTGAGTCAAAGCTGTTACACCTCCAAAGGGTAACGGTCAGGAGTTACGCCGGTATTCATACCCGACTTAATGACGAACGTTTCCAACGGCCGGCCATTAAGCCGTCCATAAGTGAGTTGCACAGGTTACGAAACTGACTGTTATAAGAAGTCAAGTCATTCTTCATTTCAGGGGAGGCGAATCTACGCCATGTCATTCTTAGTTCTAAAGTCCTCTAAATTATTCTCCTAAACTTCCTGCTGACTTAGGCATCAAAGGTCATGTGGCTCACACCACACCAGTGTCCTAAAAGTGTTCTTTTTTGTAGGCTTTCATCCTCGATAATACAAATCTTACTATGGATATCCATTGACCATTTTTCGACATCAACAAGTACCAAAAGTGAGCAAATGTTAAATGTAAAAATGTTCAATTTAAAACATAGGGACGAAACTGAAACTAAATCTCAAACCTAAGGACTCAATTTTTTTTTTTTTTTTTTCTAAAATAAATCTTCCTTAAACCTTATTTATGTAAAATACAATAAAAATGGTCAACCCTAATTCAAAGTTTGCAACTTAAAATATCAAAGTGGCTAAATCATTTAAGTCACTCAGTGAATTTCAATTGAATTGAATCTGAAACAACATTTCAAGAAAGAATATTATTAAAAGATGTTAAGTACTCTAAAGACCCACATTAAATAGTAGAGAGTAAGGAGGATTAAATTATATGAAAAAAAAAAACCCAATGATAAACTCAAAAAATGAAATAAATAAATAAATAAACAACCTAAGAGAATAAATACATTAGACATGTCTCATTTGAGAATAAATAACGCGTTAATAGCATGAATCATGGCATATACATTAGAAATGAAATAATAATGAGACATTAGAAATTAAACATGTTAGATACAATAAAAAATTATAAGAATTAAAATTTTAATTTATTCTAATTATAATTATAATAATTCTTATTTGCAATGTATCCAAACACGCCCCTAACAATTGATCTTGAATTAAATTGATGGAATTTATGGCGTAAGATACGAAAATTAATACAATTAATACTGAATATAAAATATTATACGGACTCAGTTATTTCCGAAATGGTTTGATATTCTTTTCTTTTGTTTTTTTTTTTTTTTTTTTTTTTTGTCAATCAACTACCTTCCATTTTCATATCTGGCGTTGGCTAGGGCGCGTTGGTCGAAATTTCCAAGACCGTTGAAATTGTGAGTGGACCCCACCGTTACCGAACCTTTTGGGACAGCTGTATAGCGCCTCTAATTTTCTGTTTCAATTTTGTTAATCTTCATTTTTTAATTAACATAAATTTATTTTAAAATCATTAGGCAGATGTTTGGGGGATGGAAATAGAATTTTGAGCCAAGAGAATGATTGTGAATAATAATAATAATAACAATAATAATAATAATATAATGTGAATAAAAAATAGTAATAATAAAAAAAAGGTTAGAAAAAAAAGTAGGTAAATTGAGAATAAAAATGTGATTTTGAAAAAGGCGGATTATGAGAAGAATAATTATAAGTAATTCAAATATCGAGAATCATTTTCATTTTTAATTCTCTCCGCTTTAACTTAGTGGGCCAAAAGAGATGTTTAAGTTACATTTATTTTTGGTAGAGTAAGAGTGATAACTATTCTTTAACAACTCTTTGTTTGTATTATGTGGTAACAAAATATCCTTAACGGCTCATCAATTCTTACCTTAAATTATGTATCAAAGACTCGATGACCAAGTGATCACTTGTTTGATCCCTATCCTCAAATGTTGTAACCTCAAAAACATTAATTAAAAACGAGAGTGGTTAATTACTCAATCGCTATTGACATCAATCTCCAAACTAAAAAACTCATGACAATACTTTTTGTTTATATATAAAAAAGAATATATATCTTTTAGATCAACCATACCGTTTGAGATTTTCAAATATGTAATCTCTTGGTTATACACTATAACATTTGAGGCATTCGTCTTGAATATGTAATCTCTTAATTATTATATCATAAGTAATATCATGGTAAATAATAAGTTTGGTTTGCTAAAAACTAGAGTTCATATAGTTTCAAAAACTAAAATTTAATCTCTATAATTTAAATAAAATTATATTTTTTTTTGTTTTTACGTACACTAAAATTAGAATTTTTTTTTTATATATGATTTTAAAAACTACAACTCAGCCATTATGATTTGATAAAGTTTTAAAAATAGTTCTTATCATTTTTATTCGTTCGTGTTGAGTACATAGAAATTAGTAATTTATGTGTTAGTGATAATAATGTAAATTAACTGACCGGTCAAACAAAACAATCGCATGCATAAATAAATAATTTTCACCTATAAAAGTGATAATAATTAATTTTTACATTTTATAAAATTATAATAATTAAGTTAAGAAGATTTAAGTTCTACTTTTTCAAATCATAACAACTAAACAAACTCTATTCAAGTCTTAAAATACTAAACTTTTTTAATTTACTTATGAGGTAGTGCTACTTTTGGCAAATAATATTAACATTATTATGTTGCTTATTATTACTATTATTATTATTATTAATTTATCATTAATTTTTTTTTTAGTATAAGCCACCACTGTCAGCATCACTATATAATATAAAATAAAGAATTTAAAATCATAACAAAATTGTACTATAAAAAAAAATCATTACAATATTAATAAATAAAAAAATAAAGGAAAAAAGAAAAGCTTGTCACAGAAAACTTACATACAGAACGAGCCGAACATGGCCGATGAGCAAGCTTCTTCTTTCTTTCTTTCTCTCTCCCTCTCTCTCAACAACCGCCCTGCGATTAAAGAAGAGCAAAAACGAATATCATAATGTTTGACCCTAAACCCTAGAATTCACTTCTCCCTTTTTTCTTCTCCTTTCTTTTGATTGATTTTCCGTATTCTCGAAGCAATCCGTTGATTCAATTCTCTCTCCATCGCCGACCAGTTTGAATGTGGTTTTTATGGTGATTCTGAGTATTTTTTCGACGGGATCCACTGCTGGAACGCGGCGTTGATGAAGTTTCTTCGTCGATGCCAGAGGATTCTGATCCTCTCTCTGCTCTCTCTCTCTGTTCTTGCTCCTTTGGTTCTGGTTTCTCACCGCTTCAAAGCTATCACTTCTATTGGTTCGTTTTTTTTTTCTTCTATTGTGTTTTTCTTTGTTGACTACTGAATGGAAGAAAACGTTGGTGTATTATGGTTTTGGAGTCTTTTGTTGGGTTTTGGTTTGATTGATTTGGTTTCTTGTTTTGATTCAGAGCGGAGGGAGTTCATCGAGGATTTACCGAGCAGGGTATGACTGTTGTTCTTTTTAATTGGATTTGATTGGGTATTCTGTTTTTTAGCTGTAATGAGAGAATTGGATTGTTGGAAATGTTGCCGTCTAGTGGTTTTGGCTTTGGCGTAGGTTTAATGGGCGTTCTTTCACTGGCTATTCGTTTTTCGATTTTTGGTGAAATATTTTCAATCTTAGGTGGTGTTTATCAGTGACCAAACGGGGTTTGGTGACTATTAATGTTATAAGAAGATTTCAGCATTTTTGTTTTTTCTTTTGTAAAATTGTTTTTTGCAGAAGCGGAGAGATGGGGAAGTACTTAAATCAATCGGACAGGTACTATTATATAATTAAATCATTCACTGGCATGTTTGAACTTTATGGCTTGTGAATTTGATATATATTGACATTGTCGTGAAGGAAGCGGGCAAAATCTTGAAAGAACCCAAACCTATTGTTTTAGAAGATAAAGATTTTCATTCTAGAGAAGGAATTAACTCTCTTGATTTTGGTATGTGTTTTTCCTTGTTTTTTTTTTTTCCGTGGTTCTCATTTATCTTATGTACTTTAATGTACTTTTTTTGGCTTCTCCATTTGAACTTCAGGAGGCAAACCCAGCAAAGTAAATGAGGATAGACGGTTTGGGGATGGGAAAAAGGTACTATTTTCTACAAATGTTTTTGGTTCTCTTGGATACGGACTGGTAATGTTAACTTATCTTCTTTCAAATAATATTTGATATGCACAGCATTTGTGGTCCCCAAGTGCGTATTGGTCGAGGCTTGGAGCCTCCAAGGTATGCGGCCTTGGGGTCCCAGGTTCGAAACTCACGAGTACGATTAATTGCAAAATACCTTGTTGTCTCCTTGGTCCATGACCTTGAAACGGGCCCGGATATATAGAAGTGAGGCTCGTGTATATTAGGAGTGTAATGCTTTCCTTCGTTTCATACATTATTTATTGCATTCTTCAGTTCAATGATTGTTCACGATCGTGCTGCAAAATAACTTCCTGAGGAGCCTGATATTGTTGATGAGGATGCATAGCATGTTGATAATTGTTTTTAGTCTTTAACTCCTGTTTACATTTTTTTTTTTGAAGTTGTAATTGAAGTTTATCTGTTCTTATTAAATTTATTATGCTTGAGTTTGCTACTCTTCTGACATATAATGTCTTTAAAAGCAAGGGAAATACTTTATTGATTATAGGACATGTTTTGGTTTTCTTTTTTATGGTATAATTAAATAGGAATAAAGGTACTTTTAAAAATAAAAATAGTTTAACTATTGATGCATGGATTGAAGTTCATTATAATGTTTTGTTAATGCACTCACGATCAAAATATTTGTATTAAGTTCAAAAGAACAGAATATGGAAATTGGGTAGAAACTCTTGATCACAAAAGTTCCTTCACACTTCTCGCTCCTTTTCATTCCATGCCCTTCACACACCCCACTACTATTTAATATTTATACAAGAGGCAACCCCTATAAACCTTCATTAGCTTTGCGCCTTTCATGCTGACGTGGTTGACTCCAAAACCTTCTATAGACAGCGCCTTGTAACCAGCCTACCACGTGCCCTTCTTAGGTGAAGTTGATGTCCCTGCTTTCTTTCTTCTTAAGTAAGTTTTGGTGATTGACGGTGAAAGTTCTTTGGTGGTTGGCGGTGGAAGTCTAACATGTTTCTATAGGTTTCCTTGAAAGAAATATTTTAGGAAACCTCTAACTCGTTAAAAAGTCGGAGGTGGCCTCCCTTTGAATTCAGTTTTCTCAGTTTACCCATACATTTGGTTGCTTGGAATGTTGATAGATGTTCAATTATTGTTTTGAATCAAAAGTTTTGTTTTGTATGAATTAACTGTCAATATAAGTTCTTTTTCTAATTTACAGTATGTTTAAACTACGTGATTTGAAGGAGAATAAGTTTAATATGTCCGCGACATATGGTATGATTTGACATATTGATGAAAAATATTTACTCCACCATGAAGATCCCTTTATTCTAATGCACCTGATGACGCATTTTTGTACTACTTAAGTTTCTAATCATTAAATTTCTGGAAAAATAATGTCCCATCACACCAACAGAAATAATGAGAATCAAGTTTGAATATATGGAGGTATACAAGGGTGCATATTATTTTGTTTGATTTAAACAAATTAGTATGTGCAATATTTTACTGCAATTCCTGGAAATGATTTTGGTGATCAACATTGGAATTTCTGTATGTGGCCTAAACGTCATTAATGACCAACTTGCTCTTTTTATGTTTTTGACCATTGCTCTAAGCGTAATTTGTTATTTTCCCAACTGAGTCATTAGAAGCATATATGTTCTGCAACAGTGAATTTATTTTCAAGCATGCATGAACTTAAACTCAAGTACGTGAGTTCACCGGCACATTGGTTCTAAATTTTGATTTCAGGAACCTTCTTATAAGGCAACCGGACAACATGACACTAATGTGCATGCTCTATCGAGAGGAGTAAGAGATGTGGTAGAAAAAAAAAATCCACACTCTAATCATAGTATTGGCAAGCGTGATAAGAATGTTCGGATAACAAAATCTAAACCTATAGATTATAAGGTGAAGGAGATCAAAGATCAACTGATAAGAGCCAAGGCCTACTTAAGTTTTGCCCCACAAGGTAGTAATTCTCACCTGATGAAAGAGTTAAGGCAACGAATGAAAGAGTTGGAACATGCAGTTGAGGAAGTTACTAGGGATTCAGATTTGACTAAGAGGTAAATAGGAATCTCATTGCTATTTATCACATTTTGTAAGGGGAGTTAGAAAGAAATCTCGGATTTCTAGGAAAATATTGAAGGTTGCTTTCATGTCAACAAGCAACATTAGTGTGTGAAAAATTACATCTAATTTTTTATTAGAAATATTAACTAGTGAAATTTCACCTGAAAATCTGTTAAATTTGTAGTTCTTTGCAGAAAATGAAAAATATTGAATCTTCATTAGTTAAAGCGGGCAATGCTTTCCCAGATTGCTTGGCAATGTCTTCAAAGCTTCGAGCTATGGCTGAAAATGCTGAAGAGCAAATTCGTATGCAAAAGAAACAAGTTGCTTATCTTCTAAATCTTGCTGCAAGAACCACCCCTAAAGGCTTTCATTGTCTATCAATGCGATTGACTTCTGAATACTTTGCTGTGCAACCTTCGGAGAGGCAGCTGCTTGAACAGCTAAAGTTGCACGATACTAAGTTGTATCATTATGCTGTCTTCTCTGACAATGTTTTGGCCAGTGCAGTTGTTGTCAACTCCACTATTTCAAGTGCTATGGTATACCCATGAATTATTTTTCCCTTTAAGCATGAAATCAACTCTTTTTATTACCTCAATTAGAATTTTAAAACATGCTAATTATTGATTTGTACTAAGGCATTGGCGAGGTTGTATATTGTGTGGTTGTCTCTTCGCACTGTTTTAAAGTGACTATGAGGGAGAGTTCGTTTTCTGAAAATATGTATAATTATCTGTTTTAAAATTTCAGGAACCAGAGAAAATTGTCTTCCACTTAGTGACCAATTCATTGAACTTGCCAACAATGTCCATGTGGTTCTCACTAAATCCCCCTGGAAAAGCCACAATTGAGGTCCTGAGCATGGAAGACTTTAAATGGCTGTCTACAGAGTTTGATTTGGGATGGAAGATGCAAAATTCTAGTGACCCAAGGTTTACTTCTAAACTCAACTATCTTCGGTTCTATCTGCCAAATATCTTCCCTTCACTGGATAAGGTCATACTTCTTGATCATGATGTGGTAGTGCAAAAGGATTTATCTGATTTGTGGAACGTTGATACGAAAGATAAGGTAAATGTTGCTGTTGAAACTTGTAAAGTAAGTGAAGCATCTTTTCTACGGATGGATATGTTCATCAACTTCTCAGATCCACTTATTGCTGATAAATTTGACTATGAGGCATGCACATGGGCATTTGGGATGAACGTATTTGATCTCAAAAGGTGGAGGGAAGAAAATTTAACTGCTCTCTACCATGGATATCTACGATTGGTAAGAAAATTATTGCCAATTGCTTTGGTTGTGTGCTGCTCTTCTCGGAGAGGAAACTATTTTTACCTGCTTGTGTATTACTAATTGTTATCTACTTTGTTTACCTTAGGAAGTATTTGTTTGACGTTATTAACGAGTGATTACAAATGAGCTTTTACTAACTCCTCTTCAAACAACCACACAACCACATTCAATCGAGCAAATTGTAATCACTCATTTTTAATCATTCATTTTTATCCACTTATTTTTAATCATTCATTTCTAACATCTCAAAATGATTACTCGTTTCTAACCACATTCAAGCGAGCTATTGTTTGCAACCCCTCTACAAAAACCATCATTCAAACAAGTTATTGACAACAATTTCCTCTACAAATAACCACATCTAAACGAGCTATAATTAAAACTCAAATTTCTAATCACACAAAATAACCTCTCATTTCTAATCACACAAAATAATTCCTCTACAAAAATCATCATCAGAACAAGTTATTAACAACTCCTCTACAAATAGTCACATCCAAACGAGCTATTACTAAAACTCAAATTTCTTATCACACGAAATAACCTATCATTTTTAATCACTCAAAATAATCGCTCTACAATTCCACATCATAAGTTTTAACTACTTTTCTTCAGTTTGGTTCTATCACGTTAAGAATGTAGTCATCAAAATGTATTGATCATATCTTCCTGTGTCTAGTATTCTGCTGATATTTTAGGCTGCAAAGTTCTTACAGATTTAGTTCATATTCGTTTGCTTGTATTTCTACTTGTAATACCTTGTCGCTTAGCTACTTTTATACTTTTTTAGCTTATCACTCGGATACATATCACATTTCAAAACATGTTATGCAAGGTGAAATGGATAGGTTGCTCATTCTTTTTTTCTCCTTTCTTTCTAAGCCTTGTTATTTGTTGAAATATATGTCTGCGTCTATAAAGAAAATTAGGGCCCCAAGGTTACTTAAAATAATCCTTCGTTGCTATGCAGTTTGCTTGTTTTCTATCTCTTCCAATATTCCTCGCAGTGGCTTTTTTTAGTATGTTGGAGCAACCTCCCTTGCATCAAGTCTTCATGGATTTTCTCAAATTTTTTTCGTTTGGGCTATGACCTAGAAGCTGATTTTACATTTGGTGTGTTTTTCTTAGCTTTGGTGGTTCTTTGGTTTCACCATTCTGTTTCTGGTTATTCTTCTAAGTTCTTAATTGACTATTCTAACTTTTGGGGATTTTTTTTTTTGGGTGCTTGCTCTTTTCACACTAGTTGCCAATGTGTATCCATCAAGTGTTAATCTTTCAATGAATTTGTTTCTAGTTACAAAAATTAACTGGGAGTATGCCTTTGTTGTGTTAGCTTGTAAGTTGGGAGATTAAAAGGACTTCTTATTCTTCCCTATTTCTAAATTTTTTGTGGGTTCCATAAAAAATGTTATCAGAGAAAATATATGGGTTATTGGAATGATCACTAACAGTATATGTATACGTACGTATATATTTAAATTGATGGCAAGTCTGTCGAAGAGAAAAATGGTGGGAGTGGTGAGTTGAATAGATTACTTAATAGTAAGATGAAGTTGGAGGGAACTCGGCTCATGGAGAAAGTATCCAATGGAGAAGATCGAGGAGGATTGTGGTACCAATTCTTGAATCTTTTAGGTTTTAGCTGGAAGTTAAGGAATAAAGGGGACTCTTGAGTCCTTCAATCAAGCTAATGCACAAAATTGTTATCGCCTGTTTTAGTTAGTGATGGGTATTTTTGGGGATCAGACCAAATGTAATTTCTTTTATGCCTTTATTGAGTATACCAATCCATTCTAAGTTACTCTGAAGAGATCTCCACTTGTACCAAGCTTGTAACAATTCCCCTGGAAACTATATGTTCCAGTAATTTATTTCTCAATAGCCATTATTTCTTCCCTTTTGCAGGTTCATTCCTGCCAACTCTTCTTCCTAATTTAATTGGATTCCACTCTAATATATCCAGTTGTCCGTCTTCTTTCATCTATTTTTTCTCTGAAGTTTATTAATGAAACTATTACTCAACAAAATTAAGCATCTCTAGAGCTTTTCAGAAAATGTAGTCTACACAGCCCAGCCAAGACGGAAGAAAAAGGAGGGAAAAGGAGCCTTTTGTGTATGTATAGTTTTTGTTTTTATATTCATCTGGACTAGCTTACGTACAACTATTATTCCAAGACAGACTGCCTAATCCTACAACATTTGATTGAAACCCGTAAGAAATTAATTCTTAGGTAGGTGGCTACCATGGATGGATCCTATAACCTTTTGATTTCCGAAGGCTCTCTCGACCATTAAACCTACCTTGGATGATTTTCATGAGTTATATACTTTGTGTATTTGTGTGTATGTATAATTTTTTTTTTTTTTATATTCGTCTGAATTAGCTTACGTACATCTATTTTACAGGACAGACCGCTTGACCCTACAACATTTGGTTGAAACCCATAAGAAATTAATTTTTAGGTAGATGGCCAACATGGATTGATCATATAACCTTTTGGTTTCTGAAGGCTCTCTCCACCATTCAACCTACCCCAGATGGTTTTCATCATGCCTATATAGTTATATACTTGTTTCAATTTATAGTTTACCTTACCTTTTGTTTGTAGTAGTTTAAAACTCTAATCCATCTAATTTGCATTATACTTCATAAAAAGAAACAAAGGCAACTAGTTTTTGAGTAACAGCATCGAAATATTGTTTTAATCTGTATGCTATAGTTTGTTTTAGAGACCATATTCTTAGAAACAGAAAATATTGTTTAAATTCACACACTGAATTACCATTCCTCACAGTTACTCTGTAATAATGCATGCAGAGTAATGAACGGCCAATCTTGAAAGGTGGAAGCTTGCCTTTAGGGTGGGTCACATTCTACAACCAAACCACGATTGTGGAGCGGCGGTGGCATGTGCTCGGACTTGGCCATGACTCTACCGTGCCACCAGACGATATCGAGAAGGCAGCCGTTATACACTACGATGGTGTTCGGAAGCCATGGTTAGATGTTGGATATGGAGAGTACAAAGAGTATTGGAGCAAACACATGGACTTCAACAACCAGTATTTGCAACAATGCAACATCCACAGGTAATTAATAACAACCAACAAACAAAGCATAGAGGTTTGATTAGATGTGAGATTTAGTTACTTTTTTTTTTTTGGAGGCTTCATAATTCTCTCCGTTCTTTCTACTTCTACAATGATTCTTCATGTAAATTGCTACTCATTCTTTCCCCCCTTGATATGTATTTTTCTTTTTTACCATAACCTTGTAGGGAAGTTGCATTATAGTTGTGATTGAAAATAAGAAATTCCACCTTTGGTTTGATTAGATTTTGTGTAAATGTAAGGAGTTGGAAGACTTTTCACCCTGCTAGTAGGTTTCACCTTTTTTGTGATTTTACTTCTCAACCAACTTTCGATTGGGGTGCATAGTTTCGGTTAGGTTGGGTTGGGTTGGGTTAAAGATAATTTTTTTGGATCAACCTAAAATGCTAGGTTGGTCAATTCACTGTGCCCGGTTCTTCTATAAGACTAAGAACTCTCCAAATTTTTGAAAATAATGTATTTTATCTTTATAAATGGCTTACATTACTTTTTTTTTTTTTTTTTATAAACAAAGTCTTTATTATTGTGGCCCCCTAATATATTTATAGACTATTTTTTGTTTTTGTAAAAAGAAATATTTATAGATTGATCAATCTCTGCTATTTATCAAGTTGACCAACTTTATGTATTAAAGCAACTTCAGTACACATTTTTTGATTGTGTTAAGTTGGATTAATTTTCGAGTTGTGGTTATCTTCTATTTCACTTAAACTTAAAATTTTGTATGATAGTGGAATCAAAATTTCGAATCCAAAATGAACGTTGTTGGTACAAGTTCTCTATTAACATGTTATAAGTTTATATAATATTATTTTTAATTCAAATTGTGTTGGGTTGAACAAGTTAAGAACTAATATAACTGAAAAAAGTTATAATTCAATTTAATTCTTACCGTTTAAGTTTGGTAGTTCATGTTAATTGGATTGTTGGCTTAGTTTGAAGTTGTACCATTAGCAATTTTATTTTTCCTAAAAATTTTATTTGTAAGGTTAGAATTATTATACTAACATTGAAGAAATAGTTACAACCAAGTGATCAAAAGTTATACCCAAGCCTTTTTTTTTTTTCTTCTTTGAATTTCAAAAAATTTATCAAATTAATCGAATCTAAAAAATATTTATAAATATGGTCATTTTTACTAAAAAAAAATAGCGGTAGTCATTTTATTAATATATATTGCCTTATTAATATGGTCTTTTTTTTAACAATAGAGTATTTATAATAAAATATTAAAATGTATTAATAATTATAACAGTTAAGTCCTTATAATTTACCTACATTTATAATTATTTTAGGAGAATAGCTCATCTAATACAACTTTTATTCGATATATTGTTCAAAATGGTCACAATTTCCCTCGAACATTTAGTTTAACCTAAATACAATCAAGTCATTTTAACTTCATCAAACATTTTTCCAATGCGAAAGAGACAAATTATTCTCATCTTAATCAAAGGACATGCTCTTTCACAGATGAATTCATAATTTACTCAAGATTGAGATCACATGTTTTATATACGACCCTCTATGCATTATTTAATCTTTTCTTCTATAAGACTTTCGAATAAATACAACATCTCTTTTTAATTATAAACCTTTTACGTTTAGGGTCAAACTATAAATTTATCTTACATAGAGGTACCACTAAAAATAAAACACCTAATCTAATTTTTATTCATTATACACACTTTAAATTACTTGTTGAGTAGGTTAAATAATCAAATATACTCCTAAACTTTGAGGGTTTTGTCAACATTGCCGCTAAACTTTGAAAAGTTTAAAAAATACTCATGAATTTTACCAAATGTTTCGAAATAATCATACCGTTAAATTTTGATGAAAACAGTTAAAATTTTATTTCTTTGAAACTTTGAACTTTAAAAAGTTTCAAAAACTATTAATATATCTTCACCATTATGTTTTGAACGAAAAATGTTAACATTTCGTTAGAATAAATATGTCATTGACTATGTAGACAATTTTTTTAAAAAAATTTACTACATAATGATTGTTTTTCTTTCTCACTTATGTTTTTTTTTTATGACGAAAAACATATAATAATCTAAAATATTGTTGTCACAATTTGATTAATAAGCTCCAGAAATTCAAAATTCATAACTTTAACCGATTAATAAAACATGAAACAAGATTAAATCCTTATTTGGATGATTTTTTTAATTTAACAGTTGTTGGGACGAGTTTGAAAACCTAAATCATGTAGGTTCACGTAGAGATTTATTCACTTTTTTTTTATTTAAATGATAACTTATTATTATTTTATTTGGTGAGATCGATTTCTAATTTGAATTATTTAAATAATTTAGTTTCCTGAATGTTAGAATTTCATGTCAAATTCTTAAATGAATAATAAATTTTCATTGACAAGTCGCTTTCAAATCAAGATTATTTTTGTTTAACATTACATCAAAATTTCCATAAGAAGCAACCCAATGGTTTAGACGTGAGATGTTTGATGCATACTTTCTCAAGTGTGTTGGGTTAGAGACTGTTGGGAATACTTAAAATAGAAAATTAGTATCTTTTGTTTTGACCATGGGACGTGGTATCAGACCCTAGACGTAGTGGGGCTTATGATCCTTCGACGTTCTTTGATGCGGTTGAGCTACTGTTCTTTTGACATTTTTAAACGTTTTTAGTTTAAAGAAGAAACCGATTTCTTTAAAAAAAAAGTTATTCTTTTTTGAAACATGTACAATATGAACATGGACGCAAGCAAACAAGAAATACATAGTAGTCAACATTCAAAAAAAACTTATAAAAGTCAAAAGAGCACTTTTTTTTTTTTGAACCACCTTGAGTTGATAAATTCCTAATTTGTGAAAGCGAGCATAGCTTAACTGACACTAGTGATGCATTAGCATTCACTCGATCAGTAGTTCAAGTCTCATTTATATCATCATCTATTAAGATTTGTTGTCCCCTATCCCATTTTGTATTCAAAACAATAAAAAACTCATTATTTTTATCATAAATGTTTATTTTAAAATTGAAACTTATTGAAAGTATAATCATTGTATCAACAAATATTATCGTGTATTTTTTTATATTATACTATATAAGTATGAATGATTATACCCAAAAATATTTTAATAATATTTTTGAGAAAATAACATATCAATCTCAATTTCCATTTAAAAATAATATTTTTAGGCCCAATAATCCAAAGTCCAGCCCAAAAGGAGTGATTGAGCATAGATCAGCCATTCATTTTTGGAAATCTCATCACCCCTTCTTCTCTCTCACCCACAAAGCCAACACCATCCACTCAGCAAATTCCTCAATTACTATCTCCACTAAGGCCGAGCGCTTGCTCTTCTCTTATTCTGCCTCATTTTCTTACCTCGCTTACCTGAATTTCCTTTCTGGGTTCCAAACACTTGGTGGAGAAATGAGCTGTGCCACAAAATTGATGCATGTGGGATTCGTTAATTGACCCAGGATCGAGAGGGAAACAGGGCTGATAGATTTTGGTGCCTATTCGGAGAAGCTGAACGATAGGTGAATCACTATCCCTTGTGCTAATTTTTTTTGCCGTTCGTGACTTGCTCTGTGCTTTTGTTAATTGCAGCTTTGTTTTTTTTTAACAAGGATTGTAGAATTGTTTGTTTGGTTTGGTCAAACTTTTGAAATGATGTTGTTGGGTGATATAATTAAATTTAGTAATTTTCCCAGACTTTTGGTTTAAACTCTTGTGTTGATACACATGCAAATTTGGGTTTTGACTTGATAAAAAGGGGGGACAATGTTCAAATATGTTCAGTGGAAGAATTGAAGAGAGAGAGAGAGAGAGAGAGAGGGTCAGTTTGTGATGAAAGAAAAATAAAGAAGGAACTGAGATTTAGTTCTGGTAGTGGTAGTAGATGAAATAATGTTCATGTCCTGTTTTTGGTCCCCAACACCTTTTTAATGCTTATACTTTCAAAAATAAAGGGAAGGCTTGTACTTTGAAGGTGTGCTCCCCTCAAGGTCCCAGGTTCGAGACTCAACTGTGAGTCTGTGACATTAATTTGTAGACACTTCCTGTGTCTCAATTCCTTTGATGTCTCCCGATGCCTGGCCTAAGGATGAGCGGAGTTATCTCAAATATAGTGAAGCGAAGCTTCGATTCCCAATTTCAAAAAAAAAAGAAAATCAGCACTTCATGACATTTTTTTTTTTTTTTTGAATAATCCAACCTCTCATTAACTAATCAAAATCCTAGTCAGCACCATCCTGGGCAACATAGCAATGCAAGGGGGAGATTCTCCCACCCAAAAAGACGTGTCCAAATTCTCGGGGGCCACAAAAAACTCCCAACAAAAATCAATGTCATCTTGCCACAAATAGGTAAGGGCATCAACAACACCATTACAAGAGTGCAGAATATGCATAAAAGAAAGTTTCCCAAAAGTTGGGGAACCGTAAAAAAATAACATCCACAATGCATTGGAATTCAATAATCTCATTGATAGAGTTGATAACTGAGGCGTAAGATTCCACCAAGATATCAGGCAACAAATGACAGTGGATCTTTAGCACTTAAGAGAGACCTTCCCACACAACAAAACCTTCCAAATATTTAGCATAGACACTTTGAAGCCTAGAATGAGCTCTTGCCAACAACGTCCTACCACGACATTAAAAAACGATCCAACTAACACTATCAAGACTCAACGAGGCCGACCAAGACGCATCAACATTTAGCTTCCCCTTCTTGGCCTCCAAAATTGACCAATCACGAGAAACTCCTAGCCTAGCACGACATGGCTAGTAAGACCCTGAACATTAATTAGACATAGAAATAGGTAAATGACATGAGCAAGCCCGATTAGAAAAGCAAATTGAGTCGTTAACTTCAATATTCCTTTGAAGTATTCCAGGAGAGTTAAGAAAATTCCATATGGCCTTAATAAATAGGATGGCTTTAGATCTCTCTCCCATAGAAAGAAGAGAGGCCTGGCCATCTTATATGTCTTCACCTGACGAGGCCAACTTGAAAAAAAGATAGGAAGTGAAAAAGACCAGGAAATTATATAACCCATTATATAACCCAGTCACTAGTTATGATCTTACACTCTTTAATAAGGAGGATGGTCGACTCGTTCCCCCTTCTACATAAAAGTAATTTCCACCACTCCCTCCCCCCCATCATTTATATTTGATTTTGAGGAGATAGCTTATAGGTTTGGGCCTTATATGAATTAGGAATAACATAGGGGTATAAGAGAAATTAGTTAGAGAGTTTGTTAGGGTTTTCTATTATAAATAGAGGGTGAGGTGAGTGAAAATGTATTCAAATATTGAGTGAAAACTTGTGGGCTCTTAGAGAATGGTTCTCTAGAGATGGGAGGTTCCAAGACCTATTAAAACTTGGACTATCTTGTAGTTCTTGGTAATTTTGTTATCAATATATTTTGGTTCTTATCAATAGCATTCTAAAACAGAAGTGAGGCCCCAATTTTAACTTTGGGAGGAGCACTAGTCTTCCTTAAAGTTTTCCAGATAGAAGAGACATTAGTATAATCAGAGAGCAACGAGTTCTTTTGAACATGCTCTTGGGTAGCTCGATGATATGCACTTTTTTTGAAAAGATGCCATCCAATGTTTTGTTCCTAATGATCTCCTCCTTCCTAAAAGTCCTATCCACCTGAATTGAAATAATAATCTTCGCTTCCGTCATGTTGAAGAGAGTTTTAATAAGTCTGTCATTCTAACTGCACTCCTCTTTATCCTTATGTAAGACCTCCAATATGGCAGACTTATGCTAAAAAGGGGAAAATGGCCCAAGCAGAAATGGAAAAGGAAAATAAGGAGGTAACTCCACCTCCTATCCGTACCTATGTCAGGAGAGGAAAGCAAGGCAAGAAGGAGGGTGGTACGTCTAGCGGAGGTACAGGGGGTAGTGAGGAGTGAAGTAGGTGGTTCCCAAAACCAAAGCATGAGGGTATAAGGCCAAGGAAAGTCATTTTGTTTAGGTAGGTAGAATTCTAGAGGAACTTAAAAGCAGGAGAGACACCAACCCTCTCGAATTGGCTGGGTAGCACTTGTTGTTTTTGTATCTGCTTCTTTTTGTTATCTAGTTCATATAGATCTGTATTACTCACTTTCCCATTAATAAACTACTCTCTGGTGGATTTGGTTTGGTTATTTTCGAGTGTGTGTGTGTGTTGCTTGAGTTTCTTGAAGGTTGAAGTCGATACTTGACCCCTTACTAACACATTTATCCTTCCAGTCGTCACAAACATTGACCGAAAGAGGAGAAATGTCACAAATGATCCAAGGGTCCCTACCACTAGTCATTTTCTGCCCATCCCCATCTTCCATCTAAAACCTTTTCGGAACAGCTTCGTCCCCCAAATAATATTTTTCCAAGCTAAAGAGGGATTTTTTCCCCTCCAATGCTACATTTCTACAACAATCGACAGCTTGTTTGCTGTAGTGCAAAGTCTCATTAAATTCTCTCTCCACCAGCTAGGGGAGATTTGAACAATCATTGATTCTTGACAACAGATTGAAAAGATGAACAACTTTACCCAGCCTCTCTCACTATTTCGATCAGGTCTTTGTTACCACCTTTCTTGCTTTTCTTTTCCATACTTTTAGATGTTTTTTGGAATAAATAGGCCCATCCAACTTAGTTTGTCCAAAAGGTTCCAAAGGAACCGATCCGAAATTGGCCAAGCCCCCTTCTCCAGGTTTGAAGTCCATTATTACATCTCTATCTTGGTCCAATATCACTTCTCCCCTTTCCTTATTTGAAGCCTTTAAAATGGGGCTCACTTTCTTCATGCAAGTTGAGCCCCCTATAACAAACCGAATCAAATCATCTTGAGGCCCAATGCTTGAAGAAAGCCCTCCTCTCTTCTAGCCAATAGGCTTTGATTTAGTTGAAGGAGTCGCCCCAATTGGACTCTTTTTTTTCCGTCCGTCAAACAAGCCTTATCTGATTTTAAATCAGACTTGAGATGGACCAGCAAAGGGGCCACCTTTCCCTCTATTGGGTAGGACCCACCTGCTTCCCTTCTTTGCCTTTTCTCAAAAGACTACGTCTTCCAACCCTATTCTCTACAGTCGTCATTGTCTTCACTTACATGACACTTCAATTAATTTCTTTATATCTTGTCCGGCTTTCTTGTGATAGAATTTTGCTTATTTGAGCTTAAACTGATCATAGGTATAAGCGCAAAAAAGAACATTTTGAGAGTACACATACCAACCAATATTGACAAAAGTTGAAAGTACAAGGAACAAGATGAATGTTTTGGTAGAAACAAATACTAAATAAATAAAACTGAAAAGTAAAAGGGCAAAGTTAGGATTTTTTTTTATCCGTTAGTGTTTCGGCCAGCTTATGCGCTCCTAGACTGTTCTCACATTACATACCACCTAACCCTACAACATTTGGATGTTTTGGAAATCCACTGGAAATCAATTCCTTGGTAGTGACCATTTTGGATTGAACCCATCATCGTTTAGTTACTTAAGGCCCTCTTGACCACACTACGGATGGTTTAAAAGTTAGGATTTAAACTCGTGATTAAAGAAGAGAAGAGGAAAATAATGGTATCCATATAGAGGTATATTAAAAAATAGTTACGAAGCTGGTTAGGGAATTTAGTTATAAATAAGAGAGATTGGGTAGTTAAAAGAGATGCTTGTGTTGAGCGAAAACTACAGGGCTTAAGAACACTCAAGATTGTGAGGTCCAAGTTCCTATGAAAACTTGGTTTATATTGTATGTATTTACTGTTATTTTGTTATCAGTAGAATTGGGTTCTATCAGAAACAAGAACAAAATGTTGATTTAGAAATTGATTAAATCCTTTGCATGTGATAAAGCGTATACTTATGGCGATTTACAGTTTGACTGCAATATTTTCTGCTTCGAATGGTCCATGGAGGCCCGGAGACTTGCCATTCTCCATTCACATCTCTACCCAATAAACTTTCGACGTAGTCCAACTCCTCCGCCACATCTTTCCTCTTCGAACTGTGCTTCTGTATCCAAAAGTGAGCAGCTAGTTTATGATTCAAAAGAGAAGAGTCTACAAGATGGTTGTGTTTTCTGCAGTATTATTCGTGGGGAGGCACCCGCTTTTAAGGTACTCATTATTGTATCCATTAAAACTTTCCATGTATCTTCTAATGTTTTCTTTATGAGATATATGGTATATTTGAGGCAAACATTAAAAGTTGAGATTTTATCAATATTACTGGTTTTTAGTTTTAGGTTTGATAGGCTATTGGCTAAATGCTTTCAAGTTAAGACTCTATTAGTTCTGCTTGAAAATTGAGATGCAGCTTTGAGTTTTTGAGATTCTGAATTACTTCATAAGAAAAAGTTATAATATTGGACAACCATATGAACACAGTAGTTTTGTTTTAAAAGAAAAGAAAATCATTCAATTCTTTTTCTAGATTTATCAGGCAATCTCCTAAGTTAATTGGACAAGTTCAGATTCTTTTCTCATAGTTTGGTTGATCATGATGAAAAGTTGCTGTTAAATTTAGTAGACAGTTTCGTTCTCCATTTTCTTACACACATTATTTTAACTTGCAGCTCTATGAAGATGATAGTTGCCTTTGTATATTAGATACAAAACCACTGAGTAATGGGTAAGGTATCATTCATCCAAGTTGGAGTACATATTTATTTGGTTGTTATGTTGGATTTTAGCTTATGATACCATTAGATATGACTTAACTTAGAGGACCTTTTACAGTAACAATATCTTGAGGGGTTTTTTTTTTTTGATTTATGTGAGTGTTCGGGTCAATTTAACACGCAATCTAACCAGATCCTACAATATTTGATTGTCAACGATACTCATAGGAAATTAATTCTTAGGTTGATGGTCACCATGAATTGAACCCATAATCTTTTGATTCTTTAAGAGCCTTTTGTCTACTAGACAAACCATGATGGTTAATATCTTGAGTAAGTGATGCAGCCCCATTGCATGAGAGAAAACAAATCCTCAATGACTTGATATCGTTGATCATATTCACTAATCGTAACTTTGATATGCAATCCAAGCCTATTTATTAACATTGCTGAGGGAGATTGGAGAGTTCCATTATATCTCTCAGGTACAAACCGGCCAAAAAGTACCAAATATGTCTCCCAGGCACTCTTAAATGATGTATTTATCGCCAACAAGAGTTGTAGTTTTGTGGCATCATTGTACATCCAATAACTAGGAGGTCATGAGTTTGATCTCCACTCCCGTTGTTGTAGAACTAAAAAAAAAAAAGATAAAGGTCTTTGTCGCTAACCCCTCATTCTCTCTTATACACCCTTCACAGCCGGAGGCCTACCACTTTTATCTTGTGTAAAGTAGTTCATTGTTGTATATCACCCCAACATCAATGCATTTACTGTCCACTTAGAAAAGCTTCAATACTTTTTAGATTTTTTGAATACTTTAAGATCTTTTTCCCTAATCATGCAAACTCCTTTGAAACCCTCCAAGTCTATGTTCTGCTCCACAATTTTAAATCATTGATAAATCATGGATGTTCTTTGGATACAGGATCCTAGGCGATACGCCATTGTATAATTGAACCATTAATGTGACTTGATGCTTCCTAATCTAACTAAGCTTTATGCTGACTTGAATTGCTTAACCTATTTCAAACTCCTTTGTTTATTTATTTTTCTTCATTCGTGTATTTCATCCAGGCACTCTCTAATTATACCAAAATCTCATTATTCTTCATTGGAAGCTACACCTCCTTCGGTAAGTAATCCTCCACTTAAGCTATTTGTTCTAAAGAAATTGTCAATATGTGTATATGTGTGTGCTATCGTGTTTATCCACAAATGTATACATATATATGAAAGGGAAGCCTTCAAGAAACATTAGAAATCATCTCAAATGAATCCAAAGCTTAAACTCTAATTAGGTCAACTAAAATTCTCCCTCACTTGTGGGCTTATAAATATAAGAAATGTTGTATAAGTGGAATTTAATTTTAATTGAGGCGGAAAAGACTTAACATGGACTCAAACTTAGGACCTCCTACTCTGATATCATGTCGAATTATGTTAAGCCACTGATCAATCCAAAAGCTTTTAACTCTGACAGGTTGGGGTAAATTTAATTATGTCAGCTAACAAATTGTCATTATTTTTTATTGTAGATGTGTACTTTCCTAACTGATTGACATATTTTGGGGCAAGATAGAACCTTTAATACACAATTCAGTTATGGTATAATGGTCTGCTGACAACTTTCTTTAAATAATTCCCATCCCACGTTTTTTAACCTTATAGATTTTGTGTTCTAAGCTTTATTTTCTACTAATATTTTTACTGCCTCATATGTCTTTGTGTTCTCTCATATGTTTCTGTCGATATTATGATAATGTATGTATTTATTTTTCTCTATCGTGTATCTAATTACTGAACAGGTGATCGCAGCAATGTGTTCGAAAGTTCCCTTTATTAGCAATGCAATTGTGAAGTCTACTGGAAGTGGTATGAACTGACATCTATTTGCTTCATTTTATGTTTCGGTCTTTTCTCCATTTTTTTTCATATCTGTGTGTTCTAGTCAGCTTATGTGCAACTCAACTATTTTCATAGAAAAATTGTGTGACCGTCCTTTCTTTATTTTCTCAAATGTATATTTTTCACATGATGGAAATTCTGGCATGTTTGAAAGTTTATCTTCTTCTAAGGTGTGCAAGACCGTTGTAACACTTATTAAATGTTTAGGAATGAATCATCCCATATCTTCATTCCTTCAATGTCTCCCGGTGCTTGGCCTAGGGACGGACGTGGTTATCTCGGGTACAGTGGAGTCCAATTTCTCGGTTTCCATAAAAATGTTTAGGAATGATCCTACAATAATTTTTTTCTTTTTTGAAATCTAACCTACAATAACACCGTATTGTATGTGGGCTTTTACAAAAGAATATGTTTCAAGGAATAGTTCCGGTGATGTCTCCCTCTCGTGACTCCGAATCTATCAACTTCGAAAAAGTATAATAGGATTTATAGTAAGGGTATATTAGTAAATAAGGTGATAGTTTGTTAGAGAATTGATTATTAATAGAGGGAGTGTGCAATGAGTAAATCATCAAATATTTAGGTCATTTTGATATTGGGTTATCCTCAATAATTGGAGGGTCAGTAACTTCAACACTTGGTTAGTTTGAAAGTTAGTTTGTAATTCCATTCTCGTTTATTGTTCAATACAATTGGGTTCTATCGGAGTCATCTTAGCACAAAAGAACCTCTAAATCCAATTAGGAGTTACAATGGTTCAACTGACATGAAAAGAAACTTATATCATGCAGATTCTTTCAACTTACTAGTTAACAATGGTGTGGCTGCTGGTCAAGTTATATTCCATGTAAGTTGTAATAAATGTCTCTTGCTCTTTTCAAACAATAGCTCAACTAGTTGAGGCATTTCAAACTCAAAAAAATTCCACCCACAATTTATTGAATTAAAAAGGAAAATCTATACTGGAAAAAATGTGTTACAACAAGCTCAACTAGTTAAAATGTGTTACAAGCTCAACTAGTTAACTCGTGCAAATTATTATAACAACGGTGACAAAATGTGTTCGGGATGTAGGTTCTCAAGAAGTTATTGCAGTAGGTTGTGGTTATTATAGTTAGTTATAAAGCAAATTATTATAACAAGGGTGATAAAATGTGTTTGGGATGCAGGTTCTCGAGATGTTATTGTAACAGGTTGTGAGTTGAGATAATGGATTATTTGCTCACTCACTGGTTATTATAACTGATAACTCAAATACGGGTGAGGTTATTATAACTCAACCTAAAACACTTTTAAACGAGGCTCGAATGTTCCTCAAGGATCCTTTACTAAAAAAAAAAAAAAAGAAATCAACGCCTTTTACTTTTTTTTACTTCTAGAACAACTTTATATCGTTCTGGCTAATAAATCAAATCCTTGCTAATCTTCGTGTAATCTTCGAACTGTCAGACTCACATTCACATAATTCCACGCAAGGAGAGGGATTGCTTATGGGCGTCCGAGGTATGCCATATCGGTCGCTATTGTAATTCGTATGATTGAATCATCAATGCACAAACTATAAACATTGAGTTCATGCAGGGTTTTCATAGAAGAACGCTTAAATTCGACGAGGAGGCATCGAGGCTTGCAAAAAGCATACAAGAAATGTTACACAACACCGAAGAGAACGATAACAAGGTTCAAGAATCAAATCTCACTGAAAATTAGTAATGTAATTAGCCTGCTGTTGCAACTTTAGCTGCATTATTTTGTACCATATTCATCATGTATGTGAATTACAGTTTATTCTTTTTAAGCACCATACAATTGGAATACTTCATAAGAAATAAGGAAGAAAAAGAAAAAAAAAGGGTTTGCTTGTAGATCTATGCTTGTGCTTGATTGTAAAGTTTGTTTGAGACTGGTGTGCTGCAAGTGAAAAGTGAAGTAGAACTTGAAAAAAAAATATATTAACTCTATGATCTCACTTGTTGGGGGAAAGTTTACCATATTTTCTTCTCAAATGGATGATCTAATACATCTTCAGTCTATGTATTCTAGTGAAATGTTAACTATTTGGTAAATCTAGCTCATATTTGATATGCTTTATTTTTTTTTTAAAGCTATTTCAATATTGTGTTACATTAATCTAATGTAGATTGAGTAAAATTTATACTTTTGAGTCACTGACGAAGGTGATGTTTTTTATGATACGGGATGTAGAGTTTTGCTCCTCTAAACTCGAGACATCATTGACTCGTCTCTAAGTTGTGGCATTGAAATACATTGTAACTGGAAGTGAAATTTGCATTGTTTGGGAAATTAATCTCTTTGGCCGAGGGATTGGTTTAGGAGCGAAGGTTGGAAGGTAAGCTTTCCATCTGGACCTTCTAACATCTCGGGTTGAGAATGATCTCACGCTTTTTTATTCACGCTTTGATGTTATGGATTCCTCCCTTCTTTTTATCTTGGGCATCTTACTTGGAATGCTATGCATTCTTTTTTATCGAAGTTACGGGGCTATTTTGTCGAGTTCCTTAGAGAGAGTTGTCTCGTGTTCGCTTGATCGCTTAGTTCTGACTCAAACTAAGTATACTTTAGATCTACTCCAGCGTGCCAACATGCTTACGGCCAAGCCCATTTCTACTAGCGTTCATGATCGACCTACTCAACTGTGTATCAATTGAAAGGCAGGGCGGAGTCGCTTTGAACTTGGGATTTGAGGGGAGCACAAGTTTAGAAGAGCACACTCCTAAAGCCATGACGCTCAACCAATCTGTCACTCCTCAGAGAAACTCTCTATCTCTAAATGTAGATATTTTGTTGTTTACTTGTGTTATTTTTTATTTGAGTCCAGTCTACAAATTGGGGAGAGGTATTTAGATTCATGTCTTGGTGATTAATGTGGTTGAGCTATTATTTTTTGTTAGGAGTTTATTTATGAGCTTTAATATAATTAAAACTGTTTTTATGGATACATTTTTAATACTCTTGCTGTCCTGCAAAGTAATGCAAAGATGTACAAAATGCAATAAAAATATATTCAAAATGATGATTTGATTAATATAAAAATAAAAAATAAATAAAGTCCATTATTATCCCAACAAATGATGAAAAGTATATACTAAGTACTTTCTTGAGTACATGAGAGTTGAAGGAATCCGAACGTAAGATCATAATTCAATGTATTAAGTTGTTAATAATTACATGGAAAAAAATTAAATGCAATATGTTTTATGGATTTAGTTAAAATATGATTTTGGTTAAATATTTTAGGTTTTAGTTCATTTTAATTACTTTTCAAAATGTTGAAGTTTAGTCATGCTTTTCAATAAATATTTAAATCTGTTTTTATATTATTTTATTTATTTTTATTTTTTTGTAAATAAATTTTCTTCTATAAATTTTTAGAAATATATTTCATAAGGTGTTCTTTCTTTGTATTAAAATTAGTATCTTTATTCTATAAAATTAAAATTAAAAAAAAAAAAAAAAACATAATTTTATATGAACTTAAGCATTATTGAAATTTAGTAGGATAAAAAATTTTGCATTCAAAAATAGAGAATTAAAAGTAAACAAACAATATCAATCTATTTTAAGTAAAACATTTTCTTAAAAATAGTTTGTGCACAACATATTTTCATTCATTTTTTCAAAATTTCAATTTTACCATTTTTTTCAATAAACTAATTGAAATCTCTTTTCACAAACTGATTTAGTCTATCAATTGAACTACTAATTGAATGCTATCAGTTGAACTATTGACTGAAGGCTATCAAGTGAAGTTAAATTACTGATTAAATGTTATCGACTGAACTTATTGAAGATATAAGTTGAACTGATAGTCATTTTACAAATAATATCCATTTTTCTATTATGTAATAAATACTTTTCAAAAATTTTGTATACATCAAAAATCTCCAAATATTTAAGCATTTAAAAAAAATATCATAGGTATTTTTGTATTATATGAAAGATATTATATATATATATATATATATATATATATATATATTATATGAAAGAAACATGAGTGGAGTTTTAGCAAAATCTAATTTTGAAAGTCCAAGTAGGAGTAAGCTATTGGCTAGAAAAGGATGATATGACACGTGTACAAATACAATTAGCCAAAAATAGATAAGGGATATCAAATAATTGGCTCCCCCTATCTAGCTTTTGAGTGGTGCCACTCAAAACCAACAAATAATATTTATCTTTACAAATTCCATTATTCTTCATTTTTCTCTCCTAAATTCAAGAGCAAAAAAAAACTTAATGGCCGCCGTGACCTCCGCCGCCGTCGCCGCCGTGCGCACTTCTCTGGTTCAGAACCGCCTTCTCCCGGCGGCTTCATCCGCCCCAATCCTTCTTGGTGAGTACTTTTGTTTCTACTCTACTTCTTTTTTCCTCTTTTGGTTTTTGATTTTTGGTTTTTGGTTTTTTTGTTTTTGTTTTTGTTTGTTTTGCTTAATCTTTGTGTTATTGTGATAATTCCCAAACATCAAAACTAAAATCAGAAGATTGGTTTTTTTTTTTTTTTAAATAATATTTAGGTCTTTTGGATTAGTTCTATAGATTTTTAAAATTTTAGTGCTTGAATTTGAAATTTATTCTATTTTAACTTTTGAACTTAGAGTTGCTTTCTTTTATAACAAAATTTAACGTTAAAAATCGAAGTGGCACAGTAGTTTTTAGTGTTATTCAAGTTCAACATCAGCATCAAGAGTTCGATCCTAAAAATTAGTAGTATTGCCCTCTAGTTAGGATTTGTGATCTCCTCTTCAATTTATACTCAATATAATAATAATAAAGTTAAAAAACTAAAATTATAATTTTAAAAGTAGGTTGAACAAAATGATGTTTTAACCCTTTTTTTAATGGTTTAGTTGATAGATTTGTTTCTTATGATTCAAACATAATTAAAATTCCTTCTTATAGTTTGGAAATTTTAAATTTTAGAGTATAATTTTAAAAATTAAAAATTGTCCTTAGGATATGATATAACCTAAAAATAAAATAGTCTCTATCAATCGTAATCGTTAGCAAATTAGATATGTTGTAGTTCCATATCGATGATGGTGTTACATAAATGAATAAATGAACTAATAAATCAAATAATTGTTACATGATTTTTTTTTTTTTACATTTTATCAAAATGTAAGAAGTATCGATTTTAATTTTTAAAACTATATGAACTAATATTTAACATTCCTCCAAATTGAATGAACCAAATTCTTACTTTTAAAACTATAAAAATTGAATCATTCTAAATTCTAACTTTTTAAAATTTTAAAGAATAGATTATAACTTTTATAATTATAAAGACTAAATTAGAACTTCGTTCAAATTCTTAATCAATCCAAACTTTAACTTATTGACTTCATCATTAGGTTTAACAAATATTATGAGTATCAAAGTAAGAGCTAAGAGTATATACTTTAATTAACCTAATTTTTATGATTGTCACTTTGATGTGTAGGGTTGCCTTCCTTGAGAAAGAAAGGAGGAGTGAGGTGTAGCATGGAAGGAAAGGGCAATGGAGAAGTAGAAAACAGGTCGAGCAGCTCGGGGATGGGAGCCTCGTTGATAGCTGCAGCGTGTGCGGCGACAATGTCGAGTCCGGCCATGGCATTGGTGGATGAGAGATTGAGCACTGAAGGAACTGGTCTTCCATTTGGGTTGAGCAACAATCTTCTTGGTTGGATTCTCTTTGGGGTGTTTGGTTTCATATGGGCATTCTATATTGTTTACACTTCTACTCTTGAAGAGGATGAGGAATCAGGCTTATCTCTTTGAGCCTATAAACTTGTCATCTTATAATTATTGTTGTTTGTGGATATTTTGCCTTTGGCTTGAATCTTAGAAGCTTTTGAATTTGTATCATCAAAGCTTTAAAAAAAAACTACTATGTTTCATTTTGTTAAATAATTTTGACTTTTTATTTCTAAATTTAACTTAGCAAATAACAAGTGTATTTGGTTGTCTTTTGTATGTTTTTTGTTTGAGTTATTATAGATTGTTCTATTAGTAAAAAGTGTTAGGCAAAGGAAGATTTTCAGATAATTTAATTTGGAGGGGAAGATTTTGAATTATTTTGAAAAGTTAACTCATACATATAAATAAATTAAAATAACATAAATTATAAGATTTTGTGGAGTCCATGCATAAGTGGAGTCTAATTTTAGGAATAAAAAGATAACCAATTTTAGAATTGTGGGAGGTATTCATCATCTTATTTTCGTGTCAAGTATACTATTTTTTGTAGTATCGTTCATCTATAACACATGGACTAAGGATGCGTGCTTCTGGGCACTTGGCCTTACAGACACGTTGGTACGGGCTTGCTATGCAATGGTTGCAGACAATTTGGTTATGTTTGTTCATGTGAAGTGTTAAGAGTTGTGCCCTAACAACCTAATAGTTTTTATATTAGAACAAGCATTTAATGTTAGGTATCTAATGTCATATTTCAGTCATTAATAAAGATTATTATTTTCTTATATTTCGCATTTAATATTTAAACGTCATTCAGCCTTATAGCATTAATTGGATTAATGACGATATGTCTATGGCTATTTGGATGTATATTTGGACAAGTATGTGGGATAGGATCTAGTTCTAAGTTAATAACCTAAATCATCTACAATATATGGACTAAGGGAAGGGTACGGTGCCTAAGTCTTTGTGACACTATTATTAGTACGACCCACTTTGCAAGAGTTACAAACAACCTGATCCTGGTTGTTCATTAGAGACATGTGAGTGGAGGTGCCAAAGCAAAAAGAAGTTCTTGGGTAAGACGAAACCAGATGTTTTATGATCGAGCTAGTAATTTCGTTATATATTCACAACAACTACTTCGCTAAGGATGTATGTCAATGTGATCTTAATCATGAGTGGATTGTGAACTCCTACTTTATGAAAGCATCATTTGATGTGCATGTGTGAAACCCGTCAAACAACACTAGGTTAATAAGTCTCCCATGTTGGGGATTGTCGTAGTGAGTGGCTGTGAACGCAACGTCACAAGAAAGAATATATTCATGTCTTTTGTATTATTGAGAAAGATGTAGAGTTGTTCTTTTAAGAACTGATTCCCAGGCTTGAACAAAAGGTATCCACATCTCTTTGGTCCGAGATTACACTAGTTTTTAGTGGGATTATAAATAGCTTGTTCATTAGAGGAATTAGTTGCGCTTAAGAAGAAAGATATAATCGTAGGGTTAGATCAGATCTCTTGTCCCAACTGTGGATTACGAACAAGCTCTTGAAGGATCACATGACAAATGACCGATTATATCCCTGAACGTAACTTGTCTATATTGCGAAAGAGTTCAACACATGTCTTTAGTAGAATAAGCATGTTGTTAACGAATAGAGATTGGATCCCGGGCCGTTGTAGCTTTCAACCTATAGGTTCACAGGTCCTCGGGCTAGCTCATACTGGTTGGCACACTATTTAATTAGATAGTGAATTTGATCGTTCAAATTCACGAATTAATTATGTTGGACATTATAAAAAGAAGCTTAAGTTTAATTTATTAAACTTGGTTATTAATATATTTGATATATTAATTTAATATTTATTGAATAAATATTAGTGAGAATAATTAAATTATTAGATAAATTAATTATAAATAATTATTAGATAATTATTTAGTAAGAGGAAATTAAATAATATGTTGGACATATTAATTGCGTAAATAAATATTAGATAATTATTTATTGAGAGAAATAATTATTTTATTAGATAAATTAATTGTATAAATAATTGTTGGATAATTATTTTTAAATGAAAAATGATTAATTTATCGGATAAATTAATTATTTATTAAATGAAAAATAATTAATTTATTGGATAAATTAATTATGTTAGTAATTATTGGATAATTATTTATTATGAAAAAATTAATTAATACATTGGACATATTAATTGCATTAATAATTATTGGATAATTATTATAGAGAAAATTAATTAATATATTGGATATATTAATTTAATTAATATTTATTGGATAAATATTAATTAATAAGAATTAATTAGTATATTGGATATATTGATTTAATTAATATTTATCGAATAAATATTAATTAAAGAGAACTAAAATTGAATTCATATTTATTTGATAAATATTAATTAAAGAGAAATTAATTAATATATTGGATATATTAGTTGAATTAATATTTATTGGATTAATACTAATTAGACAATTATCTTAATGAAAAGATATTGATAATAATTATTAGATAAATATTCTATGATATTTCTCTAATATCTTTTAAAATTAGATATTAAAAGATATTATTTTCTCGTTGGTTGAACATTATACCTCTACTATAAATAGGAGACCTAAGAGATCTTCATTAGCATCCCACTCTTTAGAGTTACTTATCTCTCAAACAGTGAACTCTCTTCAAAGTTGAGTGTTATTGTTTCCTCCCTATAGTCACACATCCGACAAAGTTATCCCAGCTCCCTCCTCTAAACACTTCTCATCAAGCACTCAATGTAGCAAAGAAGTCATAGCCTGGGAGATTGAAGAAGAAAAAATAAGAAGTTTCCATGGGAATAGATTGATCCTACTCATCATAAAGACTCGCCAGAAAAGATCAGAGGCGTCATTCAATGTGAGTATAAATTTACAACATGTCAATCACCTAGCATGTAAATTAATTAATTAGAAAAAATATTATCACACGCTCCCGCCTAGTTAATTGCATGCTTCTAACCTGTATTCCCAACATGAAGACATGTTAGTGGAGGTGTCTATGCAAAAAAGTTTTGCATAGAGTTAGAACTAGAAATATTGGATTTGTCTAGGTAATTCTGTTATAGACATAGATCAAATATTTCACTTAGATGATCATCTACTAGTATGGTCTTAATCTTGAGTGAGTTGTGAACTTTTGATTTATGAAAGCGTCTTTAATGTGTATGGATGAGACTAGTCAAATAGTGCCGGTAAATATGCCTCTCATGTCGGGATTGTTGTAGTGAGTAGCTAGGAACGCAACTTCTCAAGATTAAATACACCCATTTCCTAGTATTACGAGTATAACTACTCAATATTTTGAACAATTGTAAATAAGGTTAGTTTTATGACTCATGTGATACCCGGAAGGGTTAAAATGATTTAAGTAACTTGTATTGTAATAAAATGTCTTGTCTCGAAAGGGGTAAAAAAGTCTTTTATCGAAAAGAGGTGAAATTGTTAATCTTCTACCGTCTCTACTCGCGGCTAATATGTGGATGCGTGTTGAATTAGCTTTGGATCTTCTTTCTACGATCCTAACTTACATCACTTCTCGTACCTACCCAAACACGCCTACGAAGCCTCTTTTGTCCAATCCAAGCACGAGGCATCTCTCGATCCTTTCCTAAGCCCTCTACAACTTTTCACGCACCGGTCTTTCCCACGCGCCGTCACTTGCTAGAGAGAGAAAATCCTATTTTTCACTCATAAGGAAAATCTCATGTCATGAGTCCATTTTTGTGGTTTTAGGTGCTTATTATGATATGTATGTACTATTTTAGGCTGATTTTGGTGTGAGGATATTTAGGGGCTTCAGTAAGGCATTTTTTGGAGCTTGCTTAGAAGGATTTTGGGCAAGGTAAGGGATCTCTTACCTAGCATAAGCCTTCTAGTGTCTTTATGAACATGTTTTAGGGTAGAAATACTCAATTTTATCATAATTGCACCGTAAATTGTTTGATGAGATTCTTGTTGTTGATATGTCATGTACTGATGTGAATTGTGATAGGATAAAACGCTTTATGATTTATATATTATTGTTTATATATGAGAATGTCTCAAATGGGACTAATTATGTTATTGCATATTGTTGTGCCTCAAAAGAGACTTGATTGTTATAGTGCACGAGCTGATGACCATGACAAACGTGGCTTGGTCATGAGAGTCGGATATAGGGGTACTTGTATTACCACCTCACTGGAGTGTTCGAGACCTGAGGGCCACTAAGTTGTCTGACTTGCTGAGAGGCTCTCACAGTAGCATTGGTTACCAGATTGCCCAATAAAGTTAAAAGACTATTATATGGGTATTTTGGTCTTTTGACACTAGTCATTAGACAACTCAATAGAGCATGAGTTTTTGAACTCTTTCTATGCATCAATTGATATTTATTGTTGTCTGCTCTTATACATGTTAATGTAGGTCAAGTGTTGGAATCTTTATTGAGTTTAGAAACTCACCATTTTCTTCTATGAGTTTTTCTCAAGTACTCACAGGTTGTACCAAGATGTTTGATTTGAAGTTGTTGTTACCATAGGATAGTTGCATTAGAGTCAGGATATCTACTACTATTTATTTACTTATTTCTTATACATGAACTATTTACTAGAGACTTGTTATTTCGATTTATTTTATGTTTTTTTGGGTATTTTACGTTAGCCTATGAACTATTTAAATCATTTTATTTATTTATAATAAATTGAGCTATTATTCAACATGTCTCTGTCATCCAAGTATTTTTTTATTATTGCATTAAAGGTTAATGGCCTAAATGAGACCCCGTGTTAGGTCAAGTCCTTATCGTAGAAGTACATGCGTTATTCTATAAAGAATTGATTCCAAAACTTGAACAAAGAAGCTCTTCCTTTCATTAGCCCGAGAGGACATTAGTTTATGGCTTGACCATAAACAACCTGTTCATAAGAAAATTTGTGGTGTTTAAGGATAAATATGCACTTATGGGGGGTTAAATCGAACATCTAACCCAACTGTCAATTACGAACAACTAGTTAAGGATCATTTAGCAAATGACTGATTATATCCGTGGACATAACTTGACCTATACTACGAAAGAGTCTAGCACATGCCTTTAATGGAATAAGTCCGTTGTTAACGAATATGAATTGGATCTCACGTCGTTTAGCTTTCAATCTATAGGTCTATGGTCCTTGAGCTAGCTCATAGTTGCTGGTAGAGTGATCAGAGTACTAGTTTGAATGGTTCGAACTAATTGATTGATATGTCAGACATATTAATTTAAATAATTTATTTTAACTTATTATACTAAACATTAATATATTGGATATATTAATCAATTAGTATTTATTAGATAAATATTAATTAAGAAGAATATTTAATATATATGAGATATATTAATTGAGAATATTTATTGAATAAAATATTCATAGAGATTTTATTAATAAACTTGATTTATTAATATTTATTTAATTATTAGATAATTAAATATGGTTTATTAGATTACCTACTAATCCAAAGTCTATAAATAAAGATCTGAGGTTCAACTATAGACATCACATTTCTTCTCAAGTCAGAAGAAATCTTTACTCTATAAGCTTTCTACCAAGCACCCAGAGTGACCAAGAGTCATAACTATGGGTGATTTCAATTCTATTTTTTGTCGGTTTGGTGCCAAACTGAACCAATATCCCCCGAATTTTTAATAATTGGGTCCCAACCGATGTCAAATAAAAGACAAAATCATTTGTTTGGTCATATTTGGTTCAGTTAGATTTTCGATTTTGATTTCAATAAAATAATGATTTATTTTTCAAAACTTTTTTCTCATTTTCAATTTGATTCTAAAGACATTTATTTTACTAACAAAAAATATTACTTTTCATAATTATCACAATATTTACCATATTTTTACTTCAAATTTCACATTTAAATTTGTTCTTCCATCAAATTTAAATATCAACATATATTGTTTTTCTTATTACTTATATATTCGATTCGGTTCGAGTTTTTATTAGTTTTTCTATTAAAAATCGAAACTGAAACGACATGTTTAGATTTTCTAAAATATCAAACCGATTATCCAACATTATACTAAAAACTAGAACCGATACATTAGATCCGTTTGGTTGATTCAATTTTGTCAGTTTTCGATTTTTCCTTTCACCCCTAATCATAGCTTAGAAGATTGAAGAAATCTTCTAAAAAGTCCAAGAAAATTCTAGATCATACTGGAAGAAGTCGAATAATTGCAAGATTTAATCACATGCATCATTCAATGTAATTTTTTTTTTCGTATTAGGAAAAAATCAATCACCTAAAAATCTGCGTATAAATTAATAATGTGTTAATCAAAGATTTAAAGTAATCTTTGTATGATATTTTAATCATACTTTTGTTGCACATGCAGCCCCAATTCCCAATCGTGACATCCATCTACTTAAATTTAAGGTGATGAATAAAGATTGAAATAAATGCCCAAATTGACATGTGTTTAACTATTTTGTGAAAACTTCATTAAAATCTATCATTTCCTTGGTCGAGCCTTTTGGAGACCTTAAATGCTTAACTTCAATTTATAGATAAATTTGCAAGTTATGGCTCTTTGATTTTTAGGCATGAGACCAAAATCAAAGTTTTTTTCTTAATCAAAGACTTGTATTCTTTGTTCGTGATTTACATCTATTCATTTAAAGGTACTGTTGACTGAAAAATTTCGGTCAATAATAAATTGTCACATCGTTTACAAATAAATTCTGTTAAATATTGCGTCAATTACAAATCTATAACTGTTCTATAACTAATTGGATTAAAAGTTGGTTTGTTTGGATTTTAGGCTCAAATTAAATTAGGCTATAATCCATGCAGTGAACGCAAAGACCAATAAAGTGTCAAAGTCCAAGGTTTAGGCCCAAATGCCAATGAAGCACAAGCCTACGAGTCCATGAGGTCCTCCCTCATTTACAGATGACCTTGAATTGAGAACAATGGATTGAAGACTCAGAAACTCTAGATCTTTCAGCCAGACAATCCAGAATTCAGAGCATCAGATAGTCAGAGATTTTAAGTCTACATTTAGAGGAAAGAATCTGATGACAAATATTAGAGATGATAACACAAGCACATATTCAAATCAATATAGATTCAAAAATCATTTACATGTGACTTATTTTTACTCGTTGTTGGTACTATAAACCTTTTTAAACTAGCACGTGCATTCATGCTAACATATTAATAGCAATTTACAGGACAACCAGCAAAATCAACTTTCTCATACCTATAAGGGGCTCTAACTGTTCAACATTCTCAATCTCAATTGGTATGCTTGAATAACAATATTTACATCATGAAATAATCATTGCTTTAGAAATTTCAAGTGTCATTTGATGTGCATGCGTGAGACCAACAAAATAGTACTGGGTCAATATGTCTCCCACGTTGGAGATTGTCGTAGTGAATGACTAGGAATGCAACGTCACAAGAAGAAATGTACACCCTTCTTTCTTATTATTGAAGGGGACTCAAAGTTATTCCCTCGAGAACTGATTACAAGGCTTGAATAAAGGGTACCTGCATTTCATTGGCCTGATAAGACACTAGTATATAGTTGGTCTATAAACAGATTGTTCATTAAAGAAATCAGTGACACATAAGGAAAAAGAGGTAATAACTAAGGTAGACCAAATTTCTTATCTCAATTGTAAATTACGAACAAAATCTCGTGAAAAATCACATGGCAGATGACCACATATAGCACATACATTTAGTAGAATAAGTCTCATATTAAAGAATAGAAATTGGATCTTGAGTCGCTGTAACTTTTAACCTATAGATGTGGTGCAATTGTAAATTGTAAATGAAATTAATGAATTTCAAAACAATAACCATATTTTTTATACCATGTGCTTTAAAAATATTTGTAATTAATTATTATTTATTTTTTTATTATTTAATACATTTAAAATTTCATATATACAAAATATATTCGTAATATATATATATTTATTTATTTATTTATTTGGTTATCAAAATGGTCCAAATTTTAAATTTCACATAAATAATAAATAAAATAGAAATAAATTTCAACAATTATAAATATTATATTAAAAATAATATAAAATAATTTTAAAAAAATCTTTTATCACATCATATATTTTATATCTTTCTTTTATTATACATAAAATATTTATTATTTCTCTTACTATTAGATATTTATTTGCACTCCCAACAATTATTGTTGAATTAAAAATAAAAAACGTGGGGGGCTTTTTGGTAGTTTCAGTTGTAAGCAAAGACAACACCGTAAAAGAGACGCTTCGTTCTGATTTAATTTCAAAAATGTTTGGATTGGATTTCAGCTTCATCTTTTCCCTCCAATTCCCCCATACGCTCTTCCCTTATCATCGTCAATTCTGCGATAGGATTCTCCTCCGCCGCCCACTATAAACCCTTTAGATTCTTGCATAAATCCTCACTTTCTTGGAAATATTCCGAGGAAAATCATTTAGTCAATTTTCCTCCCAATTTTTCTTCTTTTTTCCCATTCTAGCGATCCGTTTCTGAGGATTTTCACTCTCTTCCCAGGTATTCATTTCATCTTTCTCCGAACTTTCTCTATCTTTCTTTTGCTTTCTTCTCCAGTGATTTTGTTGCGTTGTATCAGATTTAGATGAGTTGACGTGACCCAGAAAAGAAAAGGGTTACGTTGTATAAGATCTTACCGTAATTTTTTCTGCTAAATTGTTCTTGTTCTAGTTTCGTTGCAAATCAATTAAAATTTTGTGTTCCAAGTCTTTGTCTTTTAAATTTCCCCTTTTCTTGTTTCATAATTTTTTAGGGTTCGATTAAGTATTTGTATAGTTTTGAACTAGTTTCGTAGCCCAGGAAACTTATACAGCAGGTGGGAATGATCCCAATTGAGGAAACCCAAATTATAACAATTAATAAGTTTCTTTGTGCTAGTTTTTTTTATGGATTTTGACTTCCATATCTTTATGGTGTGTGTGGGATTTATGCATTTTATTCTGGTAGTGAGTTTATAGGCTTGATTTAAGATTTGGTGGGGTTATTTGCTTGTATTCGCGGCCTTTTGTTCAACTGGCTCATGAAAATTTGAAGTTTAGTTTTCTCTGTTGTATTTGCAATACTTGGTTTTATGCGTTCCTTGACTATTGTCACAGAAAATATTGCTGACCCTATAGGAAATTAATTCTTAGGTAGGTGGCTGCCTTGAATTGAACCTTCTTAGTATTTACTTTACACCTCATGACCACTTGACAACTCCATGATGGTTGATATTTGACCATGAGTTGTTTCCCATCCAAAATTTATTTTCATCTTCTCGAACCTCCTTACCAATTTTTTGTGATTTCTTAGCATATAATATTTGGTTATTCCTGAATTCATGTTTAATAACTAGTTTGATTGTTGAGCTTGCAACTGATGAGATTATCTATTACTTTATGCAGAATCCTGTAATTATATAAAATGAGCATCCGATTTAAGATACTCTGAGATGACCATAGGAAGTTGAAGGATAGATAGTGATGCCTTTCCATTTAATCACTTCCTAAGTAATAGTAATTGTCAATCTAAAACATTTGACATTGCTATCAGATATCAAACTGTTGACAATGATAGTCAGCGGCAGTTTTTAGACTACCGTATCTACTTTTCTGGATACCCCGATAATAGTCAATCAGTTTCATATCATCTTTTTAATAATTGCATGTGAATATTACTGCCTGATGGTTTTCTCATCTCTCATTTGTTATCCCGATTGTAATAGTTTATCCATATGATACTTTGATGTGAATGGTATTTTTTTCATTCTGGATTTTTAATTCAAAACCAAGATTTCAAGATACTGCCAATAATAAGGAAGAGCCTAAATGAATATTTTTCTGTTCAGATATATTTAACTGTATGGTATAAGATAGGCTGGTGAATGATTGGAAAATATGATAGTATGAAAGTAGTTGAATTTTGCTATACAGTTTTTCTTTCTAAATAAATTGATCGCTATATAACTTTGCTTCTAAATTTAAGGACATTATTTGAGATGGTGATACAATATCTACCTAACAAATTGCCAATCTTCTGTTAGGTGTAAGTTAAGGTGGGAAATAAATCTTGACTACTTTTCTTCTCTCTTTGAAGTCTGAACTTCGTTTATTTTTCGACATTCTTATTGTGGCTTTTTTATTGCAGAATATTTTGCTATGGACTCTGCAACCCAGACATTCCCACCTCGTGTAGTGTCGGTAAAATTATGGCCTCCAAGCCAGAGCACTAGGTTCATGCTCATAGAACGAATCATCAAGAATCTTACAACACCCTCTATTTTTTCCCGGAAGTATGGCTTATTGAGTAAAGAAGAGGCCGAGGAGGATGCCAAGAAAGTAGAAGATGTGGCCTTTGCAACTGCGAACCAACACTTTGAGAAGGAGCCAGATGGTGATGGGAGCTCTGCAGTTCAAATTTATGCTAAAGAATCTAGTAGGCTTATGCTTGATATATTGAAAAGAGGTCCTGGAAGAAAGGAGAATGGTGAGGCAATAATATCCGAGAAGTCGACTATTCAAGGAACTGTTTTTGATATATCAGGAGGACGAAGGGCATTTATTAATGCAGAGGAAGCTATAGAGCTTTTTGAACCTCTAAAAGATCCTGGAAACCTGTTTACTAAGATCTGCTTTAGTAATAGAAGCTTTGGCTTGGAAGCAGCTCGTGTTGCTGAACCAATCTTGTTGTCCATCAAAGATCGGTTGACAGAAGTTGACCTATCAGATTTCATTGCTGGAAGACCAGAGGAGGAGGCTATCGAAGTCATGAATATTTTTTCTTCAGCATTAGAAGGTTCTGACTTGAGGTCTTTGAACCTTTCAGACAATGCCATGGGTGAGAAGGGTGTCCGGGCATTTGAGTCACTTTTGAGATCGCAAAAGAATTTGGAGGAGCTTTATTTAATAAATGATGGTATTTCGGAGGAAGCCGCGAAAGCAGTCTGTGAGTTGATTTCATCTACTGACAAGCTTCGTGTACTTCAGTTTCATAATAATATGACAGGTGATGAAGGCGCAATTGCAATTTCTGAAATTGTTAAGGGTTCTCTTGCATTGGAGGATTTCCGTTGTTCCTCGACAAGGGTGGGTTCTGATGGAGGCGTGGCTCTTGCTGAAGCCATTGGGGTTTGTACCCATCTCAAGAAGCTTGATTTGCGTGACAACATGTTTGGCGTGAAAGCTGGAATTGCTTTGAGTAAATCTATATCTGCCTTTTCGGGTCTAACTGAAGTTTATCTTAGTTATTTGAACTTGGAGGATGAAGGAGCCGAAGCACTGGCTAATGCCCTTAAAGATTCTGCTCCTTCCCTCGAAGTTTTTGAAATGGCCGGAAATGATATAACTGCAAAAGGAGCTGCCTCAATTGCAGCCTGTGTAGCAACAAAACACTTCCTTAGTAAGTTATATATGTCTGAGAATGAACTGAAGGATGATGGTGTTATTTTGATTAGCAAGGCACTGCAGGATGGACATGGTCAATTGAGCGAAGTTGACGTTAGCACGAATTCAATTCGAAGGGCTGGGGCAAGATTCTTAGCACAAATATTAGTTCAGAAGCCAGGATTTAAGTTGTTAAACATCAATTCCAATTATATCTCTGAAGAAGGGATCGACGAAGTGAAGGAGATATTTAAGAATTCTCCAAATATGCTGGGGCCTTTGGATGAAAATGATCCGGACGGAGAAGACTATGATGAAGATGCTGAAGAGAATGGAGATCACGATGGCGAACTTGAATCGAAACTCAAGGGTCTCGACATCAAACAATAGGAGTAAGAATTCCACAGGTCTGACTCTTGACCTTTGCCTATGTTTTTGTTTCTATTTGTTTTTTGCTGTCTTTTATGGGTTAAATTAACAATCCTTTTTTTTTCTGTATGTGGTGGTTCCATACCAATATTTAACCAAGTGTAACAGATCTCTGTTGTTAGCTAGGTGCTAGTCTTCTAGTTTAGAGATTTTGTTAGCAAGATTAACTGCTTGCTATGTCTGTAATTTGCCCCCTACTTTTTCAATCTATCTTTTGCTGGCTTTGTTGAATTGATATAGTTCATTTTAAAGTTTCAACATTGGAGTTGGTGATTTAATTGTGGAATATCTCATCTTTTATAGGAGATAACTTGGATTAATTATTTACTAATAGAGTTGAAGATGTCATTAATAGTTGTTGGAGAAATATTTTTAGAACTAAAAGTTCTAAAAATTTAGTACCAGGTAATTATTTTATTGGCATGCCAATGAGAGCTCTACTTATAACGAACATAAAGTAATAGATTATGAGTTTGAATCTCTTTCGATTGTTTTTTAACTGAAAATATTGAAGTCTTTTTTGTTCTTTCAAATTAAGTGTAATCCATATTGAGTTACCCAAAGTTGACTTCAAACTTGCTATTCATGATATTTTAGGTTTTTGTTTTTTTTTTGAGTTGGACACGGGGGTCAAATATTTAAACTCACGATCTCTTTATCATGTTAGTTCAGCTATCATTTAGTCATTATCAATAAGATGCTTTCTAAGTTTGAGAAATTTCTTCAATTCCTCTATTAGGCATGAGGCTAGACAAAGAATGTCTTCTCTATTTAAGTGTGTTATCTACCCTTTAGATAAAATATTATTTAGTCTAATGTTATTGAATTGTAGTTGAAGTGTGAGACATTAAAAAAAAAATTGTTATGAAATGTATGGTTCATTCTTATTATATAGACCATATTCTCTATATGAATTTGGGTATTTATATATATTTTGTCCTGGTAACTGTGAGCCCCCCCTTTTTTTTAAAAAAAATTTGACCCAGTTAAAAAAAAAACAATTTCATATATTTTTTTTTTCTAATTCGTGTCAGCTATGGGTGAATGTTATAGTGAAAAATTAGAGAGAGTTTGATGGCACAAAAGCATTAGATGATTTTAGTTATCGAGATAAGATGCATATATGATTAACAAAAACCCTAATCTTATTCTAAGCTTCTTCAATATGACATTGTGATTAGTTTATTTGAAAAAAGAAACCATTAACTTGGAAATGATAGAGGTTTCAATTTTGTAAGATTTTAATGAAATTAGTAACATATGTATCTTTGCCAAAGTGAGCATAGTATCATGATCCAACTTCGTTGTCCTTGCTAAGTGATCGTGAGGAAGAAGGTTTTGAAATACATTTTGTCTTTGAAAGTTTAGACAAGATGCAAAGATGGACACATTAACTAGACTGCATTCATCATATAATAGCTTGGTAGGATTGGTTGGAGGGAAGGTTCAAGAGTCATACACCTATAGTACATCCTGACACAATGTTTGATGTGGCAGGCTTGAACGTCAAAATAGCGAGAAGTCATAGGACTCCAAAACATAAAGAAAATTACAATAACATGAAAAGTAAATCTTATACTAGGAAAACATGATAAAAAAAAGGGTTTGAAGGTTTATGCAGCCATGTGCAACACGTATTAGACAAGTAAAATTGTGACATTCTCCCCCACTTAAATGGTTGACGGCCTCGTTAACTCACTCTACTCGAACTCAGCGATCTTTGAGGACTTACCATTTGTTCTTGCGGTTCCAATGAACTTCAGTGTTTGCCACTCTTCGTGAGTCTTCAAGAAACTTTTGTAGGCTTTGACTCTTTACGTCGGCTTGGTCTGTCTCTATAGCTAAAAATTCAAAGGCATTGCATAGAGGAACCGACAGACTACTCTCTTCAGAAGGGCGTCGCCTCGGGCTGACCCTGACATTTGTGCGCATGGGCGCATCATCGGGGAACTTTGCCCCCATCACAGACTTTTGTCTCCTGTCTTTTGTGGGAGACTTCTCGACTCGAGGCTAGTTGTCTCGGCCATCACCGGGCCCTCTTTCCATTTGGAGGGCCGATAGCAAGCGCGCACTACTCAGGTGCTTCATCTTGGTCTTCACGGTCGTGGGGTTGGATGTGGTGATGACTAAACATTCAGTGAGTGATATGGGAATGACCTTGTGCTTTAGAAGGAACTTCATCCCCAATATGACATCAAAATCATCTATTTTAACAATCACAAAGTCAACTTTGCCAACCTAATCACCTAACTTGACACACACGCTCATTGCAAGTCCTGACACCAGTAGGGCTGTAGAATTGATGGCTTTCATCCGTCCTTCAACCTTATGTCAGCTTACATTCAGACGTCTTGCTTTCGTTTCGAACATAAAGTTGTGGTTGACCTCAGAGTCAACAATGTTTTTTGCTGCTTTATGGTTTATCCATACATCGACATACATAAGGCTTTTGCTTGATGACTCTTTTGGCTCATCGACATTATTTTACAAGGCCGACAGATACTTGAGTGCACCGACATGAGGGATTCTCTTTCTTCTTCTTTGAGGGTTATTAGTTGCGTCTTTTCGGCTTTGTCGTCCTCTTCACCCTTTGTCTTTTTCTCGAGTGATGCTCGTAGAGCATTGAGGGCTGGCCGATTTGGGCATTCAAATACTTTATGAGTGCCTTTACAAAGAAAACAACTGAGAGACCCTCAATTATAGTCAATCGACTGAAGAAGTCATCGCCTTGTTCTCGATGATGACCCTTGTTCTTTGCTTAGCCCTGACCGGTTTGCTCTCCCCACTATTGAGAAAATTATGGCGGTTGTTCCTAGTATCTCGTCGTGGGGAGGCCTTGTCTCGCCTCACATCTTGAGTTTTCTCGTTGTTGACATCGACTTTTAGATCAAACAATCGTTCTGCCGCTGCATAGGCTTCTGACAAGGTTTGAACTCTTTGTTCGTAAATTTTTTACCTTGTCCACGACTTTAGTCCCTCAACAAAATAGAAAACTTTGTCTTTCTCTAGCATGTTTTGAATGTCTATCATTAGCCCTACAAACTGCTTGACATAATCTCGGATCGACTTTGTTTGTCTTAGTTCACGCAGCAAACGTCTTGTCAGAATTTCGGCGCTTTCAAGGCAGAACTGAGACCACACCTCTTGTTTCAGCTTTTCCCATGTGTCGATGGTACATTTTCCTTCTTGGATGTCCATATATCGCGGCTGCCACCACAGTTTGGCGTCGTCGCTTAGATGCATTGTCGCTAGAGTGACCTTCGACTCTTCAACGACCGTGTTTCTAGCCTTGAAATATTGCTTCATGTCAAATAGGAAGATTTCCAAAGCTTTGACATCTCGATCGCCTCGGAAAGGCTTTGGCTCAGGCACCTTGATCTTTTTCAGTTGAACAACGCCTCCAATTGAGACTTGATTACCCACTACCATCATGGTGAGGTTTACACGTTAATTCATCTCGCCCAATTCATTATTTAGGTCATCGAGTGCCGCTCTGACACTTTTTGAAAGGTTTGCAACTAATTGTCCAATTGATCTTTGAGCGCTTTCAATTTTCTCAACGTGATCTTCCATATGGGCAACAGAGCCTGATGAACTATCACTACGGTCGAACGTATTGGGTATGAGGTTTTGTCTTCAAGGTTCCCTACCCTCATCATCAACTCTTGGACGGATATTCTGTCTACGCGGCTAGCTACCACGTCAATCATGTCAGCTTTAGAACTAATCTCATCCAGGTGAGATACTAAGAATCGAACAGTGTCTAAGAGCTCTTTCAGATAGAGTATCTCTTCTTCCAACTCAACCAACCGGTGGACGTGGACCTTGCTCATCGTTTTCTTCTCGGCCATTTCTGCAATTACTTTTCAAACTGAGCTAACAAAGCTCTGATACCAACTGTCACTATCCAACTTTGTTGTCTTTGTAAAGTGATCGTGAGGCACCTGCTATAACCCTACGAGCAAGTCAGCTAAACGAAAATCGCAGAGCGGGTGGTACACAACGGGTGCAACCTTTATCACGGGCCTCGTGAAAAGGTTTTTGAATAAGGGAAGAAGAAGGTTTTGAAATAAATTTTGTCTTTGAAAGTTATATGACAAGATGCAAAAAGTGACACATCAACTAGACTGCATTCATCATATAATAGTTTGGTCGGAGGGAAGCTTCAAAAGTCATACTCCTATAGTACATTCTGACACATTTTTGATGTGGCAGGCTTGAACGTCAAAATAGAAATGAGTCATATGACTCCAAAACATAAAAGAAATTACAATAACATGAAAATTAAATCTTATACTAGGAAAGCATGATAAAAATGGGCATAGAGGTTTATGCAGTGCAACACGCGCTAGACAAGCAACACCGTGGCACATGGCAGCCGACACTAGTGATGCATTAACATTCACTTAATCAGTGGTTCGAGTCCCTGTAGTGGCCTATATGTAGGGTTTGTTGTTCGCCTCACCGAACTTGTACTAACAAAAAGCATTACTACAATAACAAGATGTATGGCTTAGTAATTGAGATGTTATAATATCAAATTCTCATTTTCCAAATGTTGTTGAATTCAAAAAAAGAAAAAAAAAAAATCCAACATAACTTTTTACCCTATTTAATTAAACAAATTTTTTGATATTTCATCCAATTTTCTTATAAACACTTCTAAATTCACCTCTCTAATTCAAGGGATATTGACTATCTATCTAAGAAATTTACTCCTCTCGTTTTTGTTATACAATATAAATCTCTTGTAAAAACATCGAAGACTCCTATTACACAATCTCTCAAGATATTAGAGAAATATTATTTTATATAAAGTCCAAATTTATCCAACTATATACATATAATATTAGATAGTACGAGACTTCACCTAACAAACAAGTGACCGTAAAATGAATAACTCATATATATCGTATATTTTATATTAAAAATTCTTCAATAGTGGGACGTCACTCACATACTTTCCCTTAACAAAGTAGACATTGACTTATTAATTGTAATTGTGATTTATTTATTTTAATTTTAATTTTAAGAAAACAAAATATTATTTTTTGGTTAATTTGTGTTATGTGTAAAAAACAAGTGGTGATGAAGATGGAGTTAAAAAGAGATGGGGAACCCCTCACACTGGGCAGTGTCTGTTTGTCCAACACACATGAAAATGCAGCGAGAAAAAAGTGTCACGTGCGAGCTGACACGCCGTTCGTATTTTTACCACCCAATTACCCAAACTACCCCTCTATAGTTTACCGTTGAGCTGCGACATTATCGCTGGCATGTCTTTGACCGGACTTTTTTTTTTTTTTTTTTTTTTTTTTTTTTTTTTTTTTTTTTTTTTTTGTGGATTTACCAACCCCTCTCTATGCAACTCAATTCATACATTTTTGAGATTGGGTTGACGTGTTAGGAAAATCTTTATCAAATTATAAATAACCAAAAAATAGTTAAGAAATAAAATAGAAAAACAATAAAATAGAACTTAGAATTTATGTGGAAAAAATTCAAATCTTGAAAAGAAAAAAAAAATGTACAAACAAAAGAATTTTAACTATTTTAAAATTATTACAATTACACAAAAAAATTTCTCGACTTGAATAACATAAGCATCATCTTCAAAATTTATACTACTCACACCCTTTGTTACAGTCTTCATAAAAGTTTAAAGTGTTTTTAACTAAGATACCTTAAATCTAAGACCACTCGCTAATTCTACTATAATAAGAGTAAATAAACATAATTAATCAGTTCATTGATAGTAGCCTTCATGAATTATTTTCTTAAAAAACTATAATAAAAAAAGACAGATCATACTTTTAAGCTCATCTTTAATCAGTTAGTTGATAGTGAATTATTTTCTTAAAAAATTATAATTAAAATAGGTGATTGAAAAAGTTGTTATTTGCAATAATTCTATGGAGAACACAATTTTCTTGTGTATATCAATGTTGGACATACAAACAAAACATTGTCTTCTAACGAAAGATGAACATTTTCATTAATATAATATAAAGTCATGACAATTTATATCCATAGTAGACAATATTATAGAACTTGGAGATTATTGGGAGGTTATGTTAATGAAGTAGGTTGATTTTGGCTGATTTGAAGAAGAATTGCTTTTTGTTTTGAGTTTTGATTGTGTAGTTGGAGGAAAATGTGAATAACAACTTTCTATTGACTCTAGTTTCCCATAATGGGAGTCAATTTCCATCAAATACTATGATTTCATATTTCATTAATTACTTTGTAATAAAGTCAAAATGATTTTGACTGTAAACTTTAGTTGCTCCATCTAATCTTAATATGCGTTGCCACTTCTTTACAATTTATTAAACCATATTACTTTACTCATATGTTCTCGTCAAATTTATTTACAGTCCTATTAATTAGAGATTTGGTTTACGGAAAATTATTTCATTCATTCATATCATTCAAATTCCATAAAAATAATAGTTATTGAGTGTACACTGTTGTCCCTCAGTTATGTTTTATTTTTTTATTTAATGCTTTTCTAACTTTGCAGTTATTTAAAAAATAAATGTTTCAATAATGGGTATGCAACTTCAAAATGCATATTTAAGATGGAGAAAAAAAAAACATGCATACTTTTGTTTTCAACTTAGGAAATTCAAGAAAAATCTATGGATGTTCAATTATTTTTAGTCTAAATTATCAAATATATTCATGAAGTTTACCAAATGTTTCACACATTTGTCCTTAAATTTGCATGGAAACCGTTAAAGTTTAATTTCAAAAATGACTATGAACTTTTAAAAGTTTCAAAAATATTCTTGATTTTAAAAAATATTAAAACACCTTCACCATTATGTTTTGAATGAGAAATGCTAACATTTTGTTTCAATAAATATGTCATTGACTGTGTAGAATTTTTTTTTTAAATCTTACTCCAAAATAATTATTCTTTTTTCCATTTATGTTTTTTTTTCTAATGATAATAAACATATATAATTTGAAAGATCTATCACGATTTGATTAACTAAGAAATTCGAAATTCATAACCTTAACCATCTCCTAATTAATAAAATACAAAACAAGATTAAATCGTTGTTGGGATGAGTTTTTTTTAATTCAACAATTGTTGCGAAAAGTTTGAAAACCTAAATTAGATAGGTTTGGGTAGATATTTATTTACTTTTTAAAATTGAATGATAACTTATTGTTGTTTTATTTGATGAGTTCGATTTCTAATTTGAATTGTTTAAATAATTTAGTTTCTTGAATGTTTGAATTTCATGTTAGAGATTAATGATAAAGTTTCAATGATTTCATAATCGCTTTCAAATTAATATTTTTTTAGGTTATACTACTGTTATAGGCCAAAAATATCCCAAAATACTTGGAGAAGGTTGTGACCTCACCCAGGGGTCGGCCTAGCCAACGTCGACCCCCTGGGGGTCGGCCAAATGGAGGTCTTAACCCCCTAGGGGTCGACCCTTGCAGCGTTGACCCTCTCGGGTCCGGAAAAAGAAGGCAAACACCCCATAAGGGGAAAGGCGTGGAGGTCAGGACTCCCCTAGGGTAGACTGAGTCCAAGTAATGACTAGATCTGCTGACAACGGCCAGGAGTTACGCCGAGTAGGCCAGCCCGAGTGGGTTGGTCATGGAGGTCAAGACTCCCCTAGAGTCGATCGAGTCCAAGTACGTCTAGGGACACTACACCCCGTGGCGTCCTAGGGTTACAACGAGTAGGCCAGTCCGAGTAGATTGGTCTGGAGGTTAGGACTTTTCGGTAGACGAGTCAACCGAGTCCAAGCAACGTTTATGGACGCTACACCCCGTTACGTCCCATGGTTACGACAAGTTGGCTAGCCTGAGTGGGTTGGTCGTGAAGGTTAGGACTCTCCGGTGGACGAGTCGACCGAGTCCAAGTAACGTTTAGGGACGCTGCACCCAGTGGCGTCTTAGGGTTACAACGAGTAGGCCAACCCGAGTGGATTGGTCGTGGAGGTTAGGACTCTCCCCAGGAGTCGATCGAGTTCAAGTAACACATGGAGACGCTACACCCCATGGCTTCCCTAGTTACAACGAGTAGGTTAACCCGAGTGGGTTGGTCGTGGAGGCGAGGACTTGTAAAGGTTGACCAAGTCTAAAGCCGACTTCTAAGGAGGACGGTCGAGTAGGCCAGCCCGAGTAGGTAGGTCGAGGAGGTTAAGACTTTCTTGTGGATAAGTCGACCAAGTCCAAGTAGTGTTTGGAGACGCTGCACACCCGTAGCGTCCTAACATTACAACGAGAGGGTTGCACCTCTAAGGGGTCGACCGTGGAGGTGAGGACCTGCAAAGGTTGATAGAGTCCAAGTAACTCTTGAGTCAAAGTCGTTACACCTCCAAAGGGTAACCGTTAGGAGTTACGCCGGTATTCATTCCCGGCTTAATGACGAACGTTTTCAACGACCGGCCATTAAGCCGCCCATAAGTGAGTTACACCGGTTACGAAACCGACTGCTATAAGAAGTCAGATTATTCTCCATTTAATGAGAGGCAAATCCTAAGAAAAACTACGCTAAGTATTCTTAAGCCGTTCTAAGTTCTGAAAGTCATCTAAATTACTTTTCTAAACTCTTACTGACTTAGGCATCGGACGCCATGTGGTTCACACCACACCAGTGTGTCCTAAAACTGTTATTTTTTGTAGGTTTCTCGTCCTCGGTAATAAAAATTGTACTGTGGATATCCATTGACCATTTTCCGGTATCAATAACTGGCGTCGTCTGTGGGGACGAGAGAGTGTTCTACCTAAGAAGCTTGATTTTTTACACACTTTTTTGCAAAAAAATGTCCAACATTGAGAACAACCACCACCACGGTGTCGAAGGAGAGTCGGACATTGAGCACGCTCCGAGGAGAATTGCCTCCAAAGGACATGACGATGTTCATGTCGAGAACCACCCGAATCTTGAGGGTGCGGTAACCAGGCAAGAACCAAAGTGTGCGGATCCAAAGTTTGCAGCTTTTGAGGAACAAGTGCAAGGAATGACATATAATTTGAGCCACCTGGTGGAGTTATTTCGACAACCTCCTCGAGTTCAAACAGTCGTCGCTGGAAATTACCAGCAGGCACTGTAGGAGGCGGCAAGGCGACAACCTACCAAGAAAAAGGTTGTGACCAAGAAGTCAGCGCCTTTGGTTCTGGACCCTGCCAAAGGGAAAGCCCCAACCATGGAGGCTCCGATAAAGGCTCCTTCTCGACACCAAAGACCGGTCGAATGACTTCAACTAGGCAGTAACGATCGGAGGAGCGAGCACTCAGTTCACCAACGGATTGGTTTTAGAGCTGAAGAGTCTTCCAGAACGCATTCAGTCAAGAGAAGCCAATCCCGGAGTACCACACGAGGGTCATCCACCCAACACCCCTCGAGAGCTCAAAGTGCTTGGACGACGGGATTAAACTTGAGAGCGGATCTCAAGGATGTACTCAACCAACACCAAAAATATGCGAAACACGATGGAGCCGAGGATCAACCTTGGTTAGCTCAGCTTCGTCTTCTCCAAGATCAGTTGAGGAGCATGAAGAAGGCGCAGGACCAAGACGGGCTAGACTTGGATAACTTGGTCGACCAGGTCGATCTTCATTTCATCGATGAAATCATGGAGTAGTCCGACCCAGCAAAGTTTAAGCTCCCGAAGATCAAGGGGTATGACGGATCTAAAGATCCTGTAGAACATTAGATTCTTATCGGACATGGATGGAACTCCATGGAGTCCGAGACGCAATCAAGTGTCGAGCGTTTTCATTTATGCTTACGAGATGGGCTCGAAGATGGTTCAGGAAGCTGAAGCGCAAGTCAATTGCCTCATTCAGAGAGCTAGCTAGAGCATTCATCACCCAATTATTTGGTGGGCGTTATCAGGAAAAGTCGGTCACTCATTTACTGACCATGAGGCAAAGAAGCCAGGGGACCCTTTAGGAGTACATAGCACGCTTCAACAACGAGGCGCTACAAGTCGAAGGGTACACTGATAGTACGGCTCTTGCAGACTCGAGGATGAAAAGTTCATGTGGTCACTAAGGAAAAAGGCTTCATACACTTATGTCGAGTTGCTAATTAGAGCGCAAAAGTACATGAGTGTCGGGGAGCTGGTCAACTCCCGAGAAGGCACGAAAGGAAAGCGCTCCACTCCAGAGCGTGAGAAGTCCGACTACAAGGAATCTCGAAAGCGAAGGGCGAAAGAACGCCTAGTGAAAAAAGAGAAGACCGAACAAAAGGGGGTACCATCTAGCCGGTTCGAAAAATACACCCCAACGGCCATTCCCATAGAGCATATCTTGATGAAGATTCAAGATAAGAATGAGGTAAAGTGGCCGAGCTGAATTAGGGCGGGATCCAACAAGAGAAATAAGGGCAAGCATTGCCTGATTCATAGGGATCACGACCACGCGACTTCGGACTGACGATCTAAAGGAGTCCATAGAGTCCCTCATCTGAAGATGACGACTGGACAAGTACGTGGAAGAGAGTGGAAAAATGTTTGAGCCCCTTAGCAAGAAAATGGGAAGCGAAAAATCACCACCTCCACCAGAAATCAGAACCATCATTGGAGGACCGGATGGATGGGAGTCCAACCGGAGTCGGAAAGAAAAGGTGAAGCCAGAGGCCTGCTAAGGGGTGAGGAAGTCCGAGTAATGGCAGTAGTTGATAAGCAACTTGGCTTCACTACCGCTGAGGCTGCAACATTACACCAGCCGCACAATGACGTCTTAGTGGTGTTTCTGACCGTCTCCAACATCCGCGTCCGGAGGATGTTCATTGATGGAGGTAGTTTGACGGATGTACTATTGCTAAAGGCTTACGATGCCATGAAGCTAGGAAGAGAAAGGCTCAAGCCAAATCCGACACCCCTAGTCGAATTTGGTGGGAGCACTCTGACTCCTGAAGGTTTAGTCGAGCTCCCGATAACTTTTGGCAAAGGGACAACATAGTCCTCTACTTTCTAAATTTCTTGGTGGTAAACAACAACTCTGCCTACAATGAAATACTGGGAAGACCCACAATACATGGGTTAAGGGCGGTCGCATGGACCTACCACTAGGTGATGAAGTTCTCTACTCCCATGAGGGTGGGACAAGAACGAGGAGAACAGTTGTCTTCGAGGGAGTGATACCACATAGCCCTACGGGGAGTGGTAGGGGTCATAGAGGTGAAGTCTATCGAAGAGGAACCTAGGCCAGGTGAAGCTGTCCAAAAGACAACACCTATTGAAGGTCAGCCCTCATAAATAGATCTAGGCCCAACCTCTAGAGGAGTTGAGCGAGGCAGAGGAGAACTTGCCGAAGAATTAGAAACAGTATCATTGCTAAGGGATACGCAAATCATCAATATTGGGACTGGCCTAAGTCCGGAGCAACGTACGAGTCTTGTAGAATTCTTACAAAGAAATGCGGACGTGTTCGCTTGGTCTCTCGATGACATGTCGGGGGTAGACCTAAATATCATGGTCCACCAGCTTAATGTTGATTGGGATCACAAGCCGGTACGTCAAAAGTGAAGAGCGTTCATCATGGGCGCAACGAGGTTATTGCCGAACAAGTAGATGAACTGCTAAAAACAAAGTTCATTCGGGAGGTACATTACCTTGAATGGCTGTCCAACGTTGTTTTGGTAAAAAAGTCAAATGAAAAATGAAGGGCATGCATTGACTTCACTGATCTAAACAAGGCGTCTCCTAAAGATAGCTTCCTATTGGCTCACATAGACCAGCTAGTAGATGCGGCGGCAGGGCCTGAGCCGCTAACTTTCATGGACGCCTATTCCAGGTACAACCAAATCAGGATGCATCCCAATGATCAAGAGAAGACGCCTTCTTCACTAGCATGGGCTTATATTGTTACAATGTAATGCCCTTCGTCCTGAAGAATGCGGGTGCAACCTATCAGAGGCTGGTCAACAAAATGTTTGCCCACCTGATTGGAAAAAGCATGGAGGTCTACGTGGACGACATGCTAGTAAAAAGTAAGCAGGTGGAAGGACATCAGCATGATTTTATGGAGGCCTTGAACACCCTACGAAAGTACAAGATGAAGCTCAATCCGAGCAAGTGCGCTTTTGGTGTCCGTTGGAGAAAGTTCCTAAGATTTCTCGTACACCAAAAGGGGATTGAAGCGAACCTAGAAAAGATCCGGGCCGTACTGGAGTTAGAACCGCCTCGGACGCTGAAGCAAGTGCAGAGCCTGAATAGGAAGGTAGCCGCCCCGAGCCGTTTCACAAGCTGAGCTACAGATAAGTGCCTCCCTTTCTTTAAAATTTTAAAGATTAAGGGAAAGTTCGAATAGACCCCAGAATGTGGGAAAGCCCTGGATGAACTTAAGGCCCACTATTAGGCCAGACTCTCTGTTACAATACAGGCGGTAGCCGATTTCATCATGGAACTCACTCCACCGCTAGAGAAGTCAGAGGAAATCCGAGTCCTTGAAGATTAAAGGATATGAACGCTTTATGTGTATGAGTTCTCAAACAACAAAGGCTATGGAGCTGGATTGCTGTTGGAGTCACCCGAAGGGGATCGGTCCGAGTATACCCTTAGGTTCAACTTTCAAACATTCAACAGTGAAGTTGAGTACGAAGCCCTAATCATGAGCAAAAAGCTTACCATCATGAGCAACTCTCAGTTGATCGTCACCCAAGCTTCAGAGGTGTACCAAGCAAAGGAAAAGCGAATGATGGTTTACTTAGAAAAGGTTAAGCATTTGCTGACATTGTTTGTAGACGTACAAAGCCAACAAGTACTTAGGTCCCAAGTGTCAATGTCGATGCCTTGGCAAAATTAGCTGCCTCCTACGAAACCGAGGTGGCCAGGACCATGCCAGTAGAGATCTTAGACAAGCCTATCATCACCGACGAGCTGTTGCACGAAATTAACGAGGCAACTCCAATCTCGCCAACAACATGGATGACCCCCTTCCTTGAATACTTAGGGAAGGGGAAGTTTCCAGTTGACAAGAAGGACGCCCGACGACTTAAGTTCAAAGCTTCCAAGTACATGGTGCAAGGGGATAAGCTGTACAGAATATGGTATTCTTTACCTCTCCTTAGGTGCTTAGACCCTAGCTAGGCCACTTATGCAATGCATGAAGTGCACAAAGGCGTATATCACAACCATGAAGGGGCAAGGTCCCTATACTAGAAGTTAGTCAGGCAAGGCTACTTTTGGCCGACCATGGCCGAAGACTCCAAGAAGTATACTCAGGCATGCGACAAGTGTCAGAGGTTTGCTACCATCTAAAGACAGCCGCCCGAGGTCTTAACTAGAATGATGGGACTATGGTCATTTGCACAATGCAGGGTAGATCTTATAGGACCCCTACCAATGGGCGAGGCCAAGTCAAGTTCGCGGTGGTAGTAGTGGATTACTTCACCAATTGGGGTGAAGCTGAGGCTTTAACGACTATCACCGAAAAGAAGGTGACAGAGTTCATCTGAAGGTGCATAGTCTATCGGTTTGGGATACCCCGAACCCTCGTCACCGATAACGAAAGCAGTTCAACAACCAGGCTTTCCAGCAATTCTGCTGTGAGCTGGGGATTCAGCACAACTTCTAATCACCAGCTCACCCACAAGCCAATGGCAGGTGAAGGCAATAAACAAGGTCATCAAGAAGAATTTAAAGACCAAGCTCAAAAGCTTGAAGGGAGTGTTGTTGGCGTACCGCACCACACCCTGCGTGTAGATTCTTTTGACCCAACTCAAAATGACCAGCAACTGCGGATGAGTCTAGGAAGAAAGAAGGGATGCAACCCACATAAGGGTGGCACGGTACAAAAGTCGAATTATCAAGTACTACAACTCCCGAGTCAAGGCAAAGTGCTTCCAAGTTGGTGACTTGGTGTTGAGGAAGGTGATGTCGAACACCAAAGAACTCAACAGTGATGTCCTGAGGCCAAATTGGAAAGAACCATACCAGGTTGCCAAAGTGGCACGCACAGGCACCTACTACCTCGAGGACATGGACGGGAATAAGATCCCTCATCCTTGGAATGTTGAACACTTGAAAAAATATTTTCAATAGATTGTAATTCAAGTTGTCAACGAATAAAGTAAAGTGTTATTTTCTCATTCTTTCAAAAAGCTATCTTAATTTAAGTATATTTATGCTGTCATAAACTTAAATTCGGGGTAAGCAAGATAGAGAAATAATTAAAAGCTATTATTCATTCAAAGTTCAAAATTTTTCGGGTTACAACATAAAGGAAAGACAAATTTGGAAAGTAAAATTCTTCAAGAAAAGAAAAGCAACAAAAAGATAGTCACAAGGCCCCTCGGAGCTGTGCCTACTAGAAGTTGGTCGGTTGAGTCCGACTTGGGGAGAAGTTGTCCTAGTTGGAAGGGTCTGACTTTTTTCAAGCACGCCTTGGAAGATGCGAGAATCATAGTAAGCGACTTAGGCTGGATCACTTGGAAGTCCGGATTCGAAGGCTGGCAAGGAACGATCGGTGACTTTTTCCACAGTGCTGGAACAAAGAGACCAAAAAAGGGGAAAGAGGCTGACATAGCTAACTCCCTCCTATATTCGGTCCTTTGCCGAACCGATGGCAACCTCACCGACGTTGTTCTCCAAAATTATGAAGGTAGGAGAGCCCTTCACAAGGTTAGCCAAGTAAGATGCGTTCTTCAGCTTTCCTTCAGCAAAAGCCAACTCTCGGTGAAGGCGAGCGATAGTGGACATGTCCTCTTGGTGTGTACGCACAGCAAAACTTCGGGCCGCTTCTACGGAGGTCTGAAAGTCGACTAAGACATCTTCGGTAATTCACTGAGCTTCTCGAGCCTGTGTCAGCTCCCACTTAAGCTTATTAGAGCTAGTGGACAAAGAAGAGCGGGTGTAATGCAAGTCCTAAAAAAGGTGACGGGCAGCCGAGGCAAAGTGCATGAAAGCCTGCAAATACCAAAGTAACAAGTTAGCCTACATACTTAGATAAATGGATGGCTATAAATAATGGGGTTGTTATATCTCATGCATTAAACGGGTCCCTTCCTTCAAAATCTAGGAGGTTCTCATAGGGGAAAGGGAACCGAAGAAGATTCCATTTCACTCCACAAGTTAGAGGCTAAGGTCTTCTCCTCCTGCGGGTCCAAAGTAGGACGGTACGACCCTAACAGAAGATAAGAGTCGAATCTGGGAGGAAGGCTACATAAAGGCGTCTAAGGCCTGCAAGAGCTAGTTCGAGACAGAGAAGGGGCGTGGTCAAATCCAAGACTGGGTCCGTTGAACTCAGGGTTTTACCCAATGTATAAATCCTCTAGAACCTCGGGAAAAGGAAGGTCTCCATCTTCACCAGGTAGAAAGGGACAACCCTCCGAAGTAAGGTCCACCGTGTCATCGGTGAGAGGCCTAGGGAGGGAGCGAGAAGTCTGGCGGGTCACTACATCAAAGGCGCGCCTCATCGAAGGCTCGTAGTCTATGGCAGCTCAACATGGGTAAAAAACGTTAGCCGACATTTTTAATATTAAAAGCATGCAAATTTAAAAGAGCAGGCTGCATACCTGGAGCGGATCCCTCCTGTAGGACGGGTGAGTCCGAATCCTAGTTTGCTGGCATTGTTAAATCTGGAAGAAGGTTGTAAAGCGCCAGCGAGTTAGTGGTCAAGTACTGCGCACTGCAAGTGACCTCCTCAGGGTAGGTCATAATAGCCTCGTAGAAATTCAGTACCCGAAAGTGGGGACTCAACTTCCTGTGCACTGGAAATAACACAAAAACATCAATATAGTGCCAAAGGGTAGATGAGCAAAGGCGAAGGAAAATATAACGTATGTTCTAAAGGCGGTGGGAATGGCTAGTGGAGCTTCTGCACCTGGCCCCGCCCAAGGTCCTCCAACAAAAAACCATCGTTCTTTCCACCCTTTCTGAAAATTGGGGCATGCCACCAAGGGAGAAAGTTTTCTTCTGGGAGTAAGGTAACGACCCACTATAACATCAGGATGCTGGCAGAAGTGGTAAAGTGAAAGAAGATCTATGGCGCTGAAGGAACTCTCGAAGCTGGTGTAGACCTAGAGGCTGTGATCGCCGAAAAAGATGTTTCAAGCATTGAGAGTCAGTTGTGTTGGAACCAACCCGGTCATACCTAAGAACTCTTGAAGAGAATGTATAAGGGGCAACCGGACCCCTCTGTCAAACATGGTAGTGTAAAGTGCCACCTCACCTGGAGGAGGTCGAGTGTACGTCTCCGAGGCCAGTGGGAGCCAAAGGGTGATCTCAGCAAGAATAAGGTACTAGGTCCTAAGGTGATCTAAGTCCTCCTGAGTCAGAACAGATGCGACCATCTGAGATCCCGATCCTACTGCCATGACTTTTCGTCGAGTCCTCTTAAGAAATAAGGTAGCCCGAAGGTGGTGGGACTCGGCTCGTAATCAGATGAAGGATCCATAAGAGCAAAAGTAAAGGATTATATGCGAATGGGGAGGATAGAATAAGGCAAGTCTTTGAAAAAGAGAGCCTAAGTAACCTATGAATTTCCGAAAAAAATGGTTAAATGGGCGAGAGTTTGGTAAAAAGTGCCCAAGTAGCCTAAAATTTTGAAAAAACAGTTAGACGGGCAAGACTTTGGTAAAAATTGCCTAAGTAGCCTAAAAAACTTTGAAAAACGGTTAAACGGGCAAGATTTTTGTAAAAAGTGTCTAAGTAGCCTAAAATTCGAAGGAGTACTCTAACGGGCAAGTCTTTGTAAAAAGAGCCTAAATAATTCAAAAATTCGGACACACATGCCTAGGAGGTGAAAATTCGAAAAGTGCCTAAGTGAAAGGTAAAACTTTCGAAAAAACACCTACTTACTAGCATAAAGTCGAAAAAATGAGGGTACTTACCAAAAAAGTGAGCTACGGCGGATGCTTTCCAAAATTCCAAAGCGCGAAACAAGCCTCTTCCCGCACTTTGGAAAAATCGAAAATTCTAGTCCTGAGAGATAATTTTTTGGCCAAAAGGGTTAAAAAAGGAGGGTGAAGTTTTGGAAGGGAGTTTTTATGAAAAAGATAAGTTATGGAAAATCTCTAAGGATAAATATTTTCCGTGATTTTTCTTTGAATGTAAATATTATCTTAGAAAATATATTCTTAGAAATAAGAATATGGCATTGTTAATATTATTATTCTTAGAACTAGTATTTTGCATAACCTTAAAAAGTACTATTTTTTTGATATTATTTAGGAAAAAGATATTCTTAAAAATAATATGGCCGAAGTAAAATTTGAAAGTATTCCTTCCATAAAACAAAAGAGATGACTCTTTAACGTCCCGAAACGTTGAAAAAGGTAACTGGCTAACTACTTTTCAAAATCTGACGATTCCAGAAGCTCGGAAATGAAGAGTGGGGGCAATGTTATACGCCAAAAATATCTCAGAATACTTGGGGAAGGCTGGAACCCCACCCGGGGGTCGGCCTAGCCAATGTCGAGCCCTAGGGGGTCGTTCAAATGGAGGCCACAACCCCCAGGGGGTCGGCCACCCCAATGGAGGCCTTGACCCCAGAGGGTCGGTCAAGACCATGCCGACCCCCGGGGGTCGGCCAAGCCAACGCCGACCCCCCGGGGATCGGTCAAATGGAGGCCTCAACCCCTAGGAGGTCGGCCAAGTCCATGCCGACCGCCTGGATGTCGGCCAAATGGAGGCCTCGACCTCTAGGGGGTCGGCCATGTTCATGAACTCTTTAACTCAACTCCATGTACACCCCTACTTTCTATGTATCGAAAAACAAAGGTAAACTAATAAATACATAAATTAAATGATTAACAAAAATTATAAGAGAAATATTTAAAAAAGTTAATTTCAACATAAGACTTACAATTCAATTAATTAAACAACTAATATTAACACATAAGTAATTTATAAGTTAAAAGTATAAAGATAAAAAATAAAAAATTACAGTTAAATACGTTAGGTATTTGAAACAAAAGTTTTAACATTTCTCTAAAAAAATTAACGATATAAATAATTTATAAAGTTTTAATAGCCAAGGCTATTTTTGAAACTTTTTAAAGTTCATGGGCATTTTTTAAATCAAACTTTAACAATTTCCATGCAAATTTAACGAAAAAGGTATTTTTGAAACATTTTGTAAAGTTCAAGGGTATTTGTGAAACTTTTCAATGTTCAGGGGCATTGTTGAAAAAAATCCCAAAATATACGGGTATGTTTGATAATTTAGTCTTATTTTTATTTTCTCTCTTTCCATTAATGCATTATACCGAAAATGGAATTTAATGTCCGTGACCTATAATTAGAGGATTTATTTTCTATTTCATTGGGAGCTCTTTATTAAAAAGAAAAATAGGTCGATACGACTATGTATAGATTACCGTGAGCTGAATAAAGTGACAGCCGAGAACAGATACCTATTGCCCATGATTGTTGACTTATTTGGTAGCTTTAGGGAGCTTTTGTATTTTCCAAGATCGATTTTCGTCCAGGATACCACCACTTAAGAATTAGGGAGGAGGATATTCCTAAGTCAGCTTTCATATCTTGTTATGGACAATATAAGTTTGGAATGGTGTCTTTAGGTTTGACTAATGCATTTGCAACATTTATGGACATGATGGACAGAATGTTCAGGAGTTCTTGGATAAGTTAGTGATTATGTTCATTGATGACATCCTGATTCACTCGAAAACTAAGGCGGATCATAAGGAACATTTAATGAAAGTTTTATCTGCATTTAGAGAGAACCAGTTGTATTCCTAGTATTCTAAGTGTGAGTTATGGTTGAACAAAGTTACTTTAATTTTCTTGGTCTTGTTGTTTCTAGTAAGGGCATATCATTAGATACTATGAAGATTGAGGCATTGAGCAATTGGTGCAACCCCACTTCGATGGTAGAGGTGAAGAGTCTTCTGGGATTAGCCGAATGCTACATGCATTTTGTGGCAAAATTTTCTAAGTTAGCAAGACTATAACTCAGTTGACCAGAAAGTGGCAAGTTTTTTAGTGGACTAAGAAGGGTAAGCTTATTTTAAGGAATTGAAAAAGCATTTGGCCACAGCTCTAGTGTTGGCAGCTCTTGAGTCTACACGTGGTTTTGTGGTGTATTGTGATGCCTTAATTAAAGTTCTTGAAGTTGTTCTAATGTAAAGATTGAAGGTTATAACTTATGCTTCTAGACAACTTAAGAATTATGAGCAGAATTATTCAATCCATGACTTAAGATTTGAAGGCATTATCTTTATAGAGAGAAATGCAATTTTTCACTGATAACAATAGTTTAAAGTATTTCGTCACTCAAAAAGAGCTAAATATGAGACATCGTTGATGGTTATAGCTCGTAAATGATAATGACTGAAAATACTTTACCATCTGAGTAAGGCTAATGTTGTTGCTGATGTTTTGAGTAGAAAGACTTCACATTTAGTAGCCTTGTTTGTTAACTAGTTTCCAGTATAGAGGAAGTTAGACAGTCGGGATTGTACTTATTAAGGAGGCAATAACACAGTTAGCTTGTTAAAAAATTCAATCCTTGTTGAGACATCAGATTCTAGAAGGTCGGCATTGTGACCTGGGCTAATGGTTCTATTTTGCAAGACACAAGCTGAAAAGATCAATGACTGGTCAGTTACATCTGATGGTAGATTGCAGTTCAGACAAAGATTATTGTTTTCTACTGATGATTAGATCAGGGTCGAGTTGTTGTCTAATGCACATAGTTCACCTTTTGCTTGACACCCAGGTGTACTAAGTTATATCAAGATCTAAAACAAAATTTTTTGTGGAATAATATGAAAAGAGACATCAGTTTTTGTCAGCAAGTGCTTGACCTATCAGCAAGTGAAAGTGCCAAGGAAAAAGCCAGCATGGTTGTTGCAATCTTTGAGTATTTCATAGTGGAAGTGAGACGACGTCTCTATGGACTTCATATTATGACTTCCTAGAACGTCGAGAGGTTTCACCGTGATTTAGGTTAACTGTTTACAAACTTACCAAGTGCGCCCTCACTTTATAACAGAAACACTAGACTACTTTGTTGATAGGTTGCCACACTTGTACTTAGAGGAGATTGTGTGGTATCATGGAATTTTTTGAGCCTAGTCTCAGGAATGCTCTGTTCACTCATACTTCTATAAGATCCTTCAGAAAGGTCTTGGAATTTTATGTAAGTTCAATACTGCATTCATCTATAGACTGATGGTCATACAAAGATGGTCAATCAGATTCTTGAGGATATGTTACTGGTCTGTGTGCTTGACTTCTTGGTAGTTGGGATAAGTGGTTGTATTTGACGAAGTTTTCTTATAATAACAATTATCAGCCTACTATTGAGATGGCTCCATTTGAAGCCTTGTATGGAAAATGTTGTAGATCGTCTGCGTTCTAAGAAGAGGTTAGAAGAGGAAATTGTTGAGTTCAAAGCTTTTGAAGTTGACTAATGATGCTATGTAAAAATCCGTGCTAGGATGTTATAACTCTGATTCGGCAGAAAAGCTATGCAAATGTTAGACGCCAAGTTTTGGAGTATGAGGTGAGAAATCACGTATTCCTCAAGGTATCATCCATAAGAGCTGTTTGAGATTTGGGACTAAAGGAAAGCTTAGTCCAAGATTTGTTGGACCCTTTGAGATCATTGAGAAGATTGAGGAAGTTGCATATTGTTTAGCCTACCTCCATCCATGTCAGTGTGCATGATGTGTTTAACGATTCTATGCATAGAAAATATGTGCATTTAGTCAATTAGTTGAGGAGGTTACTTGAGAGCGAGAGCAACTCGGCGACGTTAACTACCATCCTTTGAGCGCTTCTAAGAGTGAAGACTATCCTCACAAACCAACACAACTTCATAAACCAACGCGTGTTCTTTCAGCATTTTTTGTCCTTGCTCACATACATCCTAGGAAAAATCCCTATGAGGTCACCCAATGTAGGACTACTCCAAGCTAAGCACGGTTAATTGTGAAGTTCATTCGATTGAGCCGCTGAAAAGGAAGTTGCACCTTGTTGGTACAGGTAGTACAAATCAACTATTTTAAGACTTTCTTAACCATGGGTCTATATCCCCCAAGATCTCATTTGGATGTGGATTCGGTTCATTCATGTATCCTTTCTAACTGCGAGCGTTACATGCATTGTAACGTCCCAGAATTTTTTATTGTTTATTTATATAATTAAGTTGATATACTTTAATTTTATGTGTTAATTATTTATTAGATCCTATGGTTATAATATTTTTATTACATATGGGCTAAAATTCAATTCTAGCCAAAATGAGGTTAAATATGCGATTTTATAAAGTTTGAGGTCAAACCGTAATTATCCAAGAGTTTTTCTTATAATTACTCCATCTTAGAATTCGATTGAAGTTTCCACAACGTAACCTTCTTCCCAAAATTTTGAAAATATACTTCCCTTCTTGTCCATGACCATTGTTGCAGCTAACACTAAAAAAAGTGTGAATCTTCCTCGTTGTTTGTCATTTGTGGATCTTCATCATTCATTGTTCTTCAAGGTTAGTTATTTTCACTTTTAAACCCTGAGTTTAAAATATTTTTCAAGTCAATAAACTCATCTTTTTTCACCTTGTTATAGCCAAAAACTCTAGGAGGATTTGTTGGCATTTTTCGAATTCAAGAACCTTTGTTTCGTTGTTCTTTATTCCTCAATCCAATAACCAAGGTAAATGTAATCTTCTTTTCTGTCCAAATATAATTATTTTCGTGATTTTATTTGTAGGGTTTAAAAGGAAGAAACACAATCTTTTTCTATCTCCTTGTGGTTATTGCAAACCTTAGGTGATCCCAACAAGTCTTTGTCGTTTTGCTTCTCATGTTCTATCTGTGACAAACCAAGGGTATGTGGGTTTTTATTTATATTTTAGTTTATAAAAAAAAATAAGGAAAAACAAATTAATTAAAAGAAAAAAAAAACCTGATCTCTTTTTCTCTTTTTCTCCCTCACCCACTCAAACCTCTCTCTCTCCCGAACTGCTCTCTTTCTCCTGTCACTCCCTCTCTCTCCCAAACTACTCTCTCTATGTCCTCTCTCTCCGTCATCTTCTCTCCCTCCATCATTTTCTCCTCTCTCTCTGTCGTTCTCTCTTTCTCTCTCACACGTTCCGGCCAATAATTGCGAAGTTCAAAGCTCGCGAATCCTCTCAGCACCGCGATTTCAGCGTCCCAACGCCGTGACTGTGTGTTTCGGGCGTGGATTCTGCTTGCAGCAGCGAATAAGCTTGTTTCCATGGCAGGAATTTGTGTTATTTATGTTATCCCTCACATTAAATTAGTTTTTCTCTCTTAATCGTGAAGTTTTGACTCATTTAGATTGATAGTTTAGAGCAAGACCTTCGTCGGGGTGAGTTTCTTGGTTCGTTGTTGTCCGGTGGGGCTTAAAAATCGCTTTTGGAGGCTTTTTCATAGTTGTAAACCTCTTTACTATTCGGGTTAGTCATTTAAGGTTCCCGTTGGAGCTAAAAGTTATATTTAATGTTGTTTCAACTTGGTTTTAAGTGTTTCAGAGTTCTTGCTTGAATGGTCGTTGTTTTCGGCTTTGTTTTTTATTTATGAGTTTTGGGAATGTTATAGCTTAGTTGTAAGTGAGTTACTTAGGTTTCGGCACTAATTTGGTTGGCCTTGGTTTCTTGTAGGAAAAGAGGCATAAACTTGTTAAGACGTTATGGACTCACTTGAGATGTTACCGTTCCGCTAGCTATTCGTTTGTAAGGGACCTTAACGGGTGCATAAGCTAGTTGTGTTTCTTGTTTGGTTTGTTTGTTTATCGTTTTGTTACAACTTTTTTGTTAGTTATTTCTTTATTGAATTTTAAAGCATTTGGTATGTGATCTGGTAGGCTAGAATGTGGATTATTTGATGTTTGTTATTCGTTATTTCTTTATTGAATTTTAAAGCATGTGGTATGTGATCTAGTAGGATAGAATGTGGATTATATGTTATTTGTTGTTCATTATTTCTTTATTGAATTTTAAAGCATGTGGTATGTGATCTGGTAGGCTAGAATGTGGATTATATGTTGTTAGTTGTTCATTATTTCTTATGGAATTTTAAAGCATGTGGTGTGTGATCCGGTAGGCTAGAATGTGGATTATATGTTGTTCGTTGCTCGTTGCTCGTTGGTACTTCATTGAATAATGTGTTGAAAGACTTTAGGAAAGTGATGCATGATTTCTTTGTAATTGTCTTGTTTAGAAATTGGATGTTGCTTGCTCGAGTCACTTTTATTGATAGAGTGAGCGTGTTGGCCATGTAGTCTAGGCAGGTCTTCTCCCCGACATAGGATGGTTGAAGTAGATCATATGGTCTATTGTTTGTGTGACACGTCAGGGGGCGACCCATGGGGGTATAGGGTTAGACTCAACCAACGTTCCCTGACGGATAGAGGTTACTGTTATAAGCGGCTTTGCACGTTATTAGAGCGATGATCGCTACATCGACCTGAACTGTGGTGGGACTGACCATATGGTCAATAGTCTGCACTCAGGGACTTGGCATTGGCCAAGAACCTGGTTTTCCATATGTGTAACCTATATGAGTGGTCTAAGGTGCACATGGTGCGATAGTGGGAAGCAGGCATCGACCGGTTGTCCTTCATCGCTAGAGTTGAAGCGGGAACTTACTAGGCAGTGAGCATCCGAATTTTCTTAGGCATAAGTGAACGCCACGCTAGTAGGTTGGATCGCTCTCGGCTCGACGCCTTGCGTGGTACCTAATGTGTTCGGGATTGACCCCACCGTGCTGGAGGAACCCAGGATAGCTTGGGCGACTCTAGTGGTTAACCCTTGCACCTAGGCACTCTACCGTGCCCGAGAGAGTTTGAGTAGTGACTTTTCAAGTCTCACGACATTGGCCAACGAGGCCCATCCTCGAGAACTGTCTCAGGGCCATCGGGCCAGGCGACTCGAGTTCTCGGGAGTTGGAATGCTTCCCTTCGTTTGTTGTAATTTTCATAGACTTTTTTGTCAATACATGTTAGCTTATGTCATTATATGCATGCATACTCGTGTGTGTTTCTCTTACTGGATTTCACAACCCACCCTTCGTTTTATGTTGGTTGTGGCTTCCATCCACAAGTGCAAGTTTATATCAGGATGGTTGACGGAGGCAGCTAGGCGACCAGAGAGGGAAAGACTAGTTATTGACACATGTCGAGTCTTTCTATTCTTTGTATAGTTTTGTACATGTATTATTTTGTATTATTTTTGTGTAGGCATATGTTTTGGTATTAAACGAGTGCTCGACTCTTTATGTGGTTTTTAAAACCGTAGATTGTTTCAAACCTTTTATGCAGGATGTCTGTACAAGTTTTCAAATGTCCAGGTTTTATTTTTTTATTTTTTCATGTGCGGTTTCTCCATATTTAGGGAAAACTTTGCTAAAAGTTTTAAGGATTTTCATGTATTGTCTTGACACCTTGGGTTAACCTTACGGTTTAAGACCAGGTTGTCACACTATCTTGTCCTATTTTCGTAAAAGGTAACCTTTTTGCTGTAAGTTAATGGATCTTTCTTGATTCTTGATAGGATCTTGGAGATTTTCTTGATTTTTCAAGAAAAGTTGCCAAATAAAGAAACTCGTCGCCTTTTATGTTTCCTTGTTCCAAGCACTTGGGTTTTGGATTCTTTTATCATTTATTTATATCTTTGGTCACCGACTAGTTAGTGTTGTGTTGTGTTCGGAATTGGTTGAGCATGTGCTTACTTGTTGGTGTAGCTGAGCTGTGTATATTGTACCCCAATTGGATATTATTATGGGTATATTTATACTTACCCGTATAAAGTTTTTTCATCAGGTAAGCATGGATTGTATGCGGATGGCTAGCTAGATAGGAGCTAACAGGATCATAAGAAAGTTGTTGCATAGACGTATATTTATTTTTAGTATTTAGTCATTCTTTTAAATTGTTTTTAAAAGAGGAAAAATAAGAAGCTTAAACTGGATATAAAACAACGAGAGTAATTTAAAGAGAGTCTATTTAAGCAATCATAAAACAACAACAGTACAAAAAAAAAAAACTTAAAATGGATATAAAAACAAAAGTAATAATATATTGAAAGGGTTGTAAAGGTATTGTGATTAGAAATAAACAATACCTATATATATATATTGTTGTAACATAAAATATGGCTCGAAAGTCTCGAAAAGAGGTCGGGACCCGAATAAAGGACAAGAGGACCAAGGCCTACCCCCCGGGGGTCGGTCAGCACCTTTGTCAACCCCCGGAGGTCGGCCATGCCTTTGCCGACCCCTCGGGGGTCAGCCAGCTCCTTTGCCGACCACCCGGGGGTCGGCCATCTCCTTTTCCGACCCCTCGGGGGTCGACCAGCTCCTTTGCCGAGCCCTAGGGGGTCGGCCTCACCTTTGCTGACCCCTCGAGGGTCGGCCATGTCT